>JBBPCX010117035.1:0-20502 GCA_037974365.1 Hydrocynus forskahlii
TTTACACATTACGCTGCATGTCATTCATTGTCATTCATCTTATACTGCTACTTTTATATCTTTTTTTGTTTTTCCTCTGGTAAAATATCATTTTCCTAATGGTCTTTTTACATCCATGTCTCACCACTCTTTTTTCAGAAGCTCTGCTGAAAGCGCTGTGTAATGGAGCTCTGTGTGGAGCGGTGCCATTTTTCCTTTAAGTGAAAAAAACCTTCATTTAGGAGGAGGCTTTCATATTGCAGCTTGTTTTTTTTTACTGTCCTCTCTCTCACTGGAGCCTGGTGCCTGGCTCCCCCAGGCCTCTTCATCATTACAATGTTCACTGGGAGAGACAGAACACCCAGGCATTTTACATTCCTTCGTGCAATCATTCTGGTCTTGCAGGCTTAGGAGTAATGTGAGCGATGTGCTGATCACTACATGAAAATAAGAAAATCCCTGTCTCAGTGGTCTGAAATGGCAAGATAATGATCTTGTCAAAGTAAATGCTGACCTGTGAAAAGGGCCTGAAATTCAGCTGCCACTAAACGAAACTTTTATCTGACTGCAATCAGATAAAACAAATCATACGAATAGAAACACAACAAAACCATTCCAAAAACCACTGCATCTTTCACTGCATAGCTAATTCATTATGTTATTTCATCAGTAGGCAACAGATTTGCTTGGAAGGCAAATATAAAACTGAAACAGGCTGAATAGAGCTTAATAGATAACTTAATAGATAACAGTAATAGATAACAGCTTCATAGATAACAGTGGGACATGACATCAGCATCAGTACAGTGGTTTACTTTCTTGCTGGTACAATTAAGCGCCTTGAGGTGTTGATTTAAATGATGTCTGAAAGTCAAAGGAATGTGGGACATTCAGCTTTTTCAGTGGCACATGGCGGGGTGTCTGACACAGCGCAGACGCTGCCCATGTCCGAGCAGCCAAAGAGCAAATTACACAGACTAGAACTGCCAAATTCCTTATACAACAGACATCCTTGAGACGGATATGGAACACTGTACAGACAAAAGTATTGGGACACGCCTGTTTTTCAGGGTTTGGGCTAGGCCTCTTACTCCTAGAGGAGGGCAATCTTAATTCTTCAGCGTCCCAAGACATTTTGGATAAAGCCATGCTTCCAACTTAGTGGACACAGTTTGGGGAAGAACGTTTTCTATTCCAGCATGACTGTGTCCCCGTGCACAAAGCAAGCTCCATAAAGACATGGCTGGATGAGTTCAGTGTAGAAGAACTTGACTGACCCACACAGAGCCCTGAAATCAACCCCATCAAACATCTTTGGGATGAACTGGAACTGCGCCAGACCTTTTCGTCCAGCATCAGTATCTGACCTCATAAATGCTCAACAGTATGAATGGGCACAAATTCCCACAGAAACTCCAAAATCTTGTGGAAAGCCTTCCAAGAAGAGTGGAAGCTGTTATATCTTTAAAGGCGGACCAACTTCAAATTGAAGTCTATGTATTTGAATGCAATGTCACTGAAGTCCCTGTTGGTGTAATGAATGGTCAGGCATCCCAATACTTTTGTTCAATGTCATTTATTTCAGAATGCTCATGGTTAATGATTGAGAGTTGTGTCAAAAATTTGTATTGCACATACAGATATTCATTTATTTTTGTTATTTTGGCTAGTAGTAAAGCAGTTAAAACCATGTGTACGCTCATGTTAAAAGTCAATGCCTCAAGGGTAGGTGGGTGGGGGGGTTGTAATCGCTTGAGGGCGTCACTTACTTTTCTATGCAGAGGATGGCAACCCAAGATAACAGTGTTGTCCAGTGTCGGAAACCACATAATTAAGTCTGTTTGACATTACTCAACACTGTGAGGCAAGTGTGTAACAATTTAGTCATGCAGGTTGCATAACGCTGATTGGTCAGGTATTGTGCTGTGTTTGAGTGATATCAGAAACTGACTCAAACAACTCAAACTGACTCAAACTCAGAAATTTTACTCAAACAATCCAAAACGTCATATTTAAGTGGGAAAATCACTTGGCGGTGAATGTGAAACAATATACATTTATGGTGCACTTTAATGTGATGTGTGCTTTTTAATACAGCAAAGAAAAAGCAGGAAATGTGTTCTCTGGAACTTCCTGTTTCTGTGTGGTGAGTATGTCTTTAAAAAAAAAAAGCCTGAACGGAAGGAAGGCATGCTTATCACAGCCACAGCAACAGAGCATGAAAGATCCACCCTCATGCTTAACGGTAAAGTGTTTTTTTTACATACTGCTTTTTTTCTCCACACATACTTTTGGTCATTATGGCTACATAGTTCTTAAAGGTCCTTTTTTCTGTCATCTGGGGGTTTTGGTGTCCCTCTCTGGCCAGCATTCAAGCAAATCTGAGGGTATTCTTGGTTTTTCGTATTTTGCTTCATATCTTCATAAATTGTGACTGCAAACATTTGGCATCTTTTTTATAGTCCCCTGCTTTTTAGGCAAAAATTGTCTTCATATTCAGATGATGAGTCAGCTGCTTAAAGGTTCCCATTGTTATTGAGCGTTTGCACAGGGTTTAAAGAGTACCATTATTCATTCAACTCTGGAACTCTCCAGGAGTTTTAAACACACTGACTGGGCACATTTACCAACCTGAAGGAGTACCTTTCATCAGTGACTGGATACATCAGTGCATTGATGACGTTACTGTCTCCAAGATCATCACCACATGCCCCAACCAGAAGTTGTGCATGCTGCTGAGAACCCAAAACACTGTCTTCAGATTAGGTGATAAGGCTGCCCTGAGAACAGCAAGGGCCAACCTGTCCTGGGCCATCAGTGCAGTGAAGCTCTCACATACTCAGAAAATCTACATCCACTTCTGGGACACTGGGTATGTACATCCAGGCCATCTCCAACTGCAGGGCATGTCCACCTGCCTGTAACACTGAGGCCTCCCTTCCAGCTGGGCTGAACTACCTCTATGTACGGTTTGATGCACAAAATGACATGGCAGCAAGAAAGGCCACCTTGATCCCCAACAACCAGATGTCTGACCATGGCTGATGTAAGGAAAACTCTGTTTAGAGTCAAACCACAGAAGGCTGCCAGACCTGACAACATTCCTGGTCGTGTGCTCAGAGGATGTGCAGACCAGCTGGCACATGCTTTCAAGGACATCTTCAACATCTCTCTGAGCGCCGCCGTCATTCCAACATGCTTCAAAGCCACCACCATCATCCCAGTGCCTCAGAAATCATCAGTCTCCTGCCTCAGTGACTATCGTCCCCTATGTGCTCATGCCCTTCATCATGAAGTGATTTGAGGGGCTCATTATGAGGCATATAAAGTCACAGCTTCCCCCCTCACTTGACTCCCTGCAGTTTGCATATCGTCCCAGCCTTTAGGTCAGCATTCAACACTATTATTCCTCAGCATCTGTTTGGGAGGCTGAGACTGCTGTGCCTTAACACCACCCTCTGCAACCGGATCCTGGACCTGAGTCATTCAGGGTCAGGAATAATACCTCCATGACCACCATCAGCCCTCTGCTGTTTCCTCTGCTGACCCACAACTGTCCAGCAATGCACAGCTCAAACCACTTTTGCCAAAATGACTCAACTATGATGGGTCTGATGAGCAGGAACCCCCCAAGAAGTCCCAGCAGTATCTTCACCTCCTGTGGTGACTGAGGAGAGCACATCTCCCTCTCATCCTCATCATCTTCTACTGAGGGACGGTAGAGAACATTCTGTGTAGCTGCATCACAGCTTGGTACAGGAACTGGAACTGTTCCATTTCAGACTGCAAGACCCTACAGAGGATCGTGCGGACAACTGATAAGATCATTGTTCTCACTGACATTTACACCATACGCTGCATCCGCAAAGACACCAGCATTGTGGAAGAGCCCACACACCCCTCATTCACCCTTTTCTCTATCCTCCCATCTGGCAAAAGATTCCATATCGTACAGACCTAGAGTGACAAGATGGGAAAGAATTTCTTCCCTGAGGCCATCAGACTCCTCAGTCAGAAATTAAACCCCTGAACTGATCTTTTTTTCTCCTAATACAGTTAACATACACACAGTGAACAGTGATCTGCCTCAAACGAACAACGAACACTGTAAACACCCCACTATTTATTACATTATTGACACATTAGCTATCCTGGAACTGCTGTAATTTGCACAGTGATTATTTATTGCTGTCTGGTGGGGGTGGCCTAGTGGGTAGGATACTTGCCTCTGGACCAAGAGGCCATGGGTTTGAATCCTACCTTCAGCACTCCACCACTGGGTTTCTGAGCAAGACCCTAAACCCCAAGTTGCTCCAGGGAGACTGCCCCTGGTAATTAGGGAATAGAAGTCGCTTTGGATAAAAGCGTCTGCTAAATGCTGTAAATGTCTCTATTCTGTACCTAACTACTCTGCTGCTAGAACACGGTATCTATCATAATACTGTTCTCATTCAAATGTCTGTTGTTTGTGTGGGGTTCCTGCTCTCTTTGCATTTTGTCCTGTCAGCACTTATGCAGTCTTGTGTTGTTCTGTTTTTGTTGTTGTGCTGCACCATGGTCCTGGAGAAACGTTATACATGTGTGTGTGTGTGTGTATGTGTATATATTGTCACCAATTTACATAATTACATTAATTATGTAAGCAATTGATTTAATATTCAGACATTTCACTGTCATTTCAAATTTTGATGCTATATAAGTTTTGTCATTCACATTTTTTCAGTTTTCCATTTATGAATTCCCCCTACTCGCTATGCCTTCATCTGCAAGTTTATTACCTGTACCTGTAGTTGAGTTTCAGTGTTGTTAAATGCTGTGTTTGAACAGGATAGAAGCGCAAATAAAAAACACAGGAATGTTTTCCATTTATTTGATATCACATAAACTGGAGGATGAAGAAACACGGTTGATGGTGTGTGTTGTGATGGCCTGAGTATAAGACCACAAAATTGACCTCAAAACCGATACTCAGAGCTCTGCAAGTGCACAAACACGAGTATCAGTTTGAAATGTCTAGCAAACAGCCACCTGAGGTTGAGATAAAAAAAAAAAGTGTTACAACCCTCTCCAGTATTCACAGCTAGAAAAAGATTGTTGTGAACTTTTTACTAAATGCAAAAGAAAATGTGAATGAAATTCAAAAGATGGCAAGGCCTTCCCAAACTTTTGACAAACAGTAAACGTCAAAGTCTGTCCCAGTAAGCTTGTGGTTACACCCAAATAAATGAGTTATAGTTTAATTTGCAGACCCAAGGAAAGCTATAAAGCAGTTTCTGTAAACATCATTACAAATGAAAGTGTTCGTTCTCTTCTTGTCTCTTTCTACATCCTATTCATCCACACACTACTACTCACTACTACTACTACTTTTATTACCACTACTACTCCTAATAATAATAATAATACTTATAATAATAATAATAATAATAATAATAATAATATTATTATTATTGTTGTTGTTGTTGTTGTTGTTGTTGTTGTTAACACTAAATTAATTTATGTTACAACCCTGGACAGTTCGCTAGGCCATCACAGGGCTGACATCCAGACAAACATTTCCAATTTGCCTGTCTTTAAACTGTGGAGAGCAACCAGAAAACCCAGCATGAATAGGGTGAACATATCAAACTCCTCACAGAAAGGACCCTCAGCCGCCCCAGTTGGTAGTCAAACTTAGAACCCCCTTGCAGTGAAGTACCAGCACGACCCACTCCACCACAATGTCACCAAGTTACATTAATTATATAAGTAGTTAATATCATTTTCAGGTATTTCGATGACATTTCAAATTTTATGTTATTTATGTTATTTATGTTTTGTCATTCACATTTTTCACTTTTCCGTGGCCTAACTGTGAATTCCCCCTACTTACTACGCCTTCATATTTTCATCTGAAAGTTTATTACCTTCTGCGCACAGTGTGTTTGAGTTTCAGGGTTGTTAAATGCTGGGTTTAAACTTATATGATAGAAGTGTAAAAAACACAGAGAATGTTCCACTTGTTTGATGTCACATAAGCTGCAGGATGAGAAACACTGTTTGTGGTGTGTTTGCCAATGGCCTAAGGATAAAACCACAATAATGTCCCTGGAACAGACACTGGGAGCATATGGAGGTGCACAAAAGTGAGTTTATTAAAAAAGTGATAATAAGAAATACTTATCTGACACCTGGGTGAACAAGAGGAATATTACTATTACTGTTTCTTGTTTTTTGTACTGATATGATTTTAGGTAATATAATATCTGTCTTAACAGAACACTTTTTTTTTTAAGTCAGCTGCTCTTTATGCTGTGTGAACATTGAATGGACCAAAAAAAATTCATTAAATTTTACTTGAAAGTTAATTTAAAGTTAATTTTAATGTCATGATTGAAAATAAAGAAAAGAGTGTGGAAATATTTCAATAGAAAAAAATTCAACAACCTGTTTTGTAGTGATACAAAAAATTCAAATTTATCAGTTATAAATGTATTCGATTAATTTAAAAGTATTTCATCTAAATACAAAGAAAATGAAAAATTCTTAAAACCTCTAGTCAGAATCAAGCTTGTGGTTTGGTGTAAATTGACTCAAAATAGATTTTAAGGTTTTTCCAACTGTGTTACCGATTCATTGCATACTACAATGAGAAAATTATTACTGTCTATTAATAGCATGGCACCAGGTTACATAATTCAGAAATATAAATGCACATTCAGTAAAATTCATAGAGCTAACAATATTTCTTGTTAGCTGTATGAACAGCTTAGCATTTTTCCCTTAAGCAAACATGCCTACACACACACACACACACACAGTTCAGTGTGAATGTTGGAACTAATGGTGGACCTAGATTATTGGGGTGCTATGACTGCAGTAATGCAGTAAATGTGGGGCCTGTTGCAAAATCTTGTATCGCTTTTTCACCGCAGGTGCTAGATTTGACCATACAAAAGCTCCCATGCGTGTGTGGTGGAAAATCATCAAAATGACAAAAGATTCTTCGCTCAGAACAAAGACTTTATTTTCTTCTTAAGAAGGTGAGAACGTTCCCAGGGCGGTCCCAGGTTGAAGATTCTCTGTAGTAGTTCATGGGGCCTCCTCGTGTCAGGAACTGCTGTTAATCTTAACTTTACCAACGAAGCGCCAGTTGTCTCTCAAGTTTTGGCTTCGCTTGGTACGACCCCATGGCAGCGACCCTGAACACGCTCAGTGGACCGGAGCACAGAGATAATGTCAGAACATTTTAATGAAAACATAAGTTTGCACACTTAACGAAAAATCTTAAAGCATATAGGTTTTTACAAAATGACAACATTCATAAATTTAAGTCCCCTGCCCTAATGGCTCCAGGACTGGTTATACAAGGTTAATCATTAGTTGCTTAAACATTCCACTCTTATGAGTGTTACATAAAAAGAAACATCAACCACAGATGAATCATCAAGTGAATATACTAATTTGCCTTAGAATATAAGTGAATATATTGATTTTTCCCTTACAAATTACTCCAGCAGCTGAAACAACACAACAAAAGGAAGTGACACCCAGACAAGAAACAGGAACTGAACATTAAGTGCTAAAATAGAACTGAGTAAAATGTTTGTTTGTGAAGGCATTGCACCTGGAAAAAAGCCACAGTCCACCCCACCAATACACCTAAAATTACTGAGCTAACTGCTTCACATGCTTTTTCGGTCTTCTGTTTTTGTTATTTAAAATACTTGTTACAAATAATCTTAATTAATAGCAAGAATATTTCCATTTAAAGAAACAGTATGCTTGTAATAAAATGTACACAATTTCTCACCTAACCTTAAAATAGCCCATTAGTCAGGAACAGTTTGGACCTCAAATGTTGCTCAAATACTTCTCTGAAGCTTCACTTTATAAGAGTACGTCTTACAGCTGGTGGCCTAGTCGTTAGGGAGTTGCCCCTGTGATCAGAAGGCTGTGGGTTCGAATCCCAAGACAGCTAGTGGCACCACTGAGGTACCACCCCAGGTGCTGTCTTTCTGCCTGCCCACTGCTTCACTTGGTTAATGGGTCAAATACAGACAAAGAATTTCACACTGTGCTGTGGTGTGCTCACGCATGACAAATGGTCAGTTTACACTTTAACGTCTTTCTAAATCACTGCTCGTTTTACATCTTACCCAAGCGTCCTGCTAGTATGCTACACTAGCATAACATGCTAATAAGTTGTTGACATTTTTCCTAGAGCCAGTAGCAACATGGTACTCTTCAATTATCAGAATGAACAATGACATTTCATCATCTTGAGGAAAAAAAGGGGAACAGTCCAATAAAAAAAAGTCAGCATATGGCATAAACGATGACACCACTCTTGTGAGCTATAAAAACGTCACAGCTATTGTCAGCCAAGGCTGTCACATCAAGGCTGGAGAGGATCAGATTCCGTTGTAAAAACTGATTACAGATCAGCACTCCTGGCAAAAGATTCCATAGCATACGCACCTCTACTGCCAGAATGTTATTTTTTTCTGTTTCTTATCTTATCTAAGGACTGTATATGTATGTGTATATGTATATAGTGGACCATTGTGGAACTATATGTGTAAATATGGCACACACTGGATATATATACTGGTATGTAATTGCTCATTGCACAAACTGAGCGACAGACATTGACAGAACAGTAATAGTGTAACAAGACAAATTGCCTATTGCAAAACTACTGTGTTTTTCTTGCACTTACTTTTGTCCTGTCTGCACCTTCGTCCTGTCCGCACTTGTGGTCTTGTGGTCTTCTCTTTCTCTTGTGTTGCACCATGGTCCCGGAGGCATGTTGTTTCGTTTCACTGTGTACTATGTGTATATTGTTGAAATGACAATATAACCTACTTGATTTGAATTGACTTGGCCCCTGCTCCTGAGGTGGTTTGTGAAAACAGACCCTGTTAACAAATGTAGCTGTGCATGGCGTTTGTCCATGCAAAGTTTTGTTCATTTTTCATAGCATACAGTAAGTCATTCATTCATTCATTTTCTGTAAATGCTCAACTTCCTCATATCTGTGGCACCTTGATAAAGTTCTAAACTAAGGTTAGTTCATCATTTGTAGAGGCTGATGGCCCAGTGGTTAGGGAGTTACCCCTGTGATCAGAAGGCTGTGGGTTCGAAGGACTGCAAGTGGCACCTCTGAGGTACCCTTGATCAAGGTACCGGCCCCCCACATTGCTCCTGGCTGCCCACTGCTTCACTCAGCGAATTTGTTAAATGCAGAGAAAGAATTTTGTGCTATGGTGTGTTCATGTACGTATGACAAATGGTCAGTTTACTCTGTCATGCTAGTAGGCAAAGCTTACGTGTTAATAAAAAATGGCATTTTAGTTGACAGAAGAACTTTAGTTGACAATTGACTTCATGTTTGTTTGCAAAATGTACTTTAAATCAGAAAAATGTATTGTAATGAGGACTTTTATTACACGCATGTGATCTGTGTGAAATTAAATTGGAATAAATGAGGAGGTAAAACGCTTTAATCTAATTTTATCAGGACCTTTGTAAGCAACAGTGTTGAATTTGTATAGTTCTTTTCTGAAGCTTCGGCTTATCAGCTGCTGCCAAAGGGAAGTCGTGTTCCTCTGCCTCCCACCAACACAAACACACACACATACGCACACACACACACACACAAACACCAAGACATGTCTCACAGACAAGCTCTTTTTCTTCTTCATTCCTTGCTAGTCTCTCTACCCTTAAAAGTCCCCGTTGGTATAATGGTCAGGCATCCCAGTACTTTTGTCCATACATTGTATCAAGTAAGTGTTTTATATGTGAATAAAATTGTTGTTCAGTGTGAATGTTGAAACTAATGGTGGACTTAGATCATTGGGGTGCTATGACTGCAGTATGCAGTAAATGTTGGGCCTGTATCACTTTCTCACTCATTTGACTATAAAATACAAAAGCTCCCAAGTGTGCAACAGAAAGCACTCCAGGAGCTGAAACAACACAACAAAAAGAAAAGAAACCCAGACAAGAAACAAGAACTGAACACTAAGTGCCCACAAACACAAACACACACACACACACACACACACACACACAAACACTAAGACATGTCTCACAGACAAGATCTTTTTCCTCTTCATTCCTGGCTAATCTCTCTACCTTTCACAAACCACCACTGTTTTTTGCAAACAAAACGCGCTGTAGATCATTAACAGAAAAACAACCAGACAGTACCTTAACTGGTATCACTGATAATATATATATTTTAACATGTTCACCTATGATGAAGCTACAAAAGCAGAGAGGTATAACAAAATGTGATATAAATTGGAGTAATTTACAATAATACATCACTAAATAGCCAGATATTGTCAAGACTATAGCAACAACTTTCAATTATTTTTATTATTTATTATGTAAAATGTCCATTTGTCATATATGAACACAGCACAGCCCACAGTGAAAAATTCTTTCTTGGCATTTAACCCATTCACCAAGTAAAGCGGGGGCATTCCAGGGCGGCACTATGTGGAGATGGTACTTTGCTCAAGGGTACTTCAGTGGTGCCTCTAGCAGTTCTGAGATTTGATCCCGCAACCTTCTGATCACAGAGGCAGCTCCCCAACCACCAGCCCAACAGCTGCCCATGTCTGTATTTACTTGTTTTCACTGTATAAATAATACAGACTGCTGCGTTTAAGTGAGTTGTTTGTATCAGTATCAATACTGAGTTTTCATTGCAGCTTCTACGTTATTCAATAATGAATTGAAACAAAAAAGTTCAACTTGGAAACAGAACACCGTCACTATCCCATCATAACTCTTTCATTCTTTTTTCATTCACTTGAAAACAGCTGCCCTTTGCGATGTGTGAGCATTTCATGACGAAATCCTTTTTAGCTGTACACTGACCCTTAGTCTGTTTACACTGGTGATATTCCTTGTTGTTTGCAGAGGCCTTTTTTACATGGACTAAAAGATCCATTGGTGTAATAGGTTCCCATTTAAAAAGCTTTTGGACTGGGACTCCTAAATCCAAAAGATAAACACGGGAAGCCAGTCTCAAAAATATACTGTATGAGTATATATCTTAAATAATATGAGTTTTGAATAAATTGTAAATAATATGACTTTTGAATAAATCATAAATAAAAATATGACTTTTGACTTTGTTCTACTTAGTTTCTAGTGGAGAACTTGAGAAAACGAGACATGGCTAATGGGTTAATTACACATTAATGAAAGTGGATTAGATTGGTAAGATCTATCTAATCAGAAGTAAAAAATACCACCACTAGAGGTGTTTATTGTTAAACACTGGCAAAGAGTCATGAATGAATACACTAACAAAGTATGATTGTACTCTATGAAGCAAAAACAAATAGGCAAACATGTATTTTTGTACGCACACACACACAGATAAACATGTGGCACCTGTTTCGCTATTGAACCAGGAATATCTGTCTGAAACTAAGCTAACTGCATGACATTCTGTGCTTCTCATGTACGTTTAAGTTCTTTACTATGCTTAAAAAAAACAAGGAAAATGTTTTAAAAGGCATGCGATTCTGTTTCACACATAAAAATGTGTTGTTGTCGTTATCTTATTTTTATTGTATTTCATGTGATTTTCTGAAGAAAAGGGGAAATATATGTAATTTTAGAAACATGCAACTGCTTCAGTTTTTGATGAATCACTGTGGCTCTGCAGCTGTATGATGGAAGAAGTGTTCACTGGACTAGCCTAGCAAACAGCTTTAATATAGATATTAACTGGTAATGACATTAACTGACAAACTCAAGTTCATGTAACAATTTCCTTATTTGAGTATTCTTTGCTCTGTTTGCTCTGTATGTAAATATGTATTTAAATATGTATGCTATTCCATCTCTGATAGAAATGTTACAGAAAACACAGTACACTATATGGACAACAGTATTGGGACACCTGACAATTACACCAACAGGGAATTTAATGACATTGCATTCAAACACATAGACTTTAATATGGAATTGGACCAGTTTCACAGCTATAACAGCTTCCACTCTTCTTGAAGGCTTTCCACAAAATTTTGGAGTTTCTGTGGGAAATTTGTGGCCTTTCGTTCTGTAGAGCATTTATGAGGTCAGACACTGATGTTAGACGAGAAGGCCTGGCTGACAATCTCCGTTCCAGTTCATCCTAAAGGTGTTGGATGAGGTTGAGCTCAGGGCTCTGTGGGGCCAGTCAAATTCATACTGAACTCATCCATCCTGTCTTTATGGACCTACTTTGTGCACTGGGGCACAGTCATGCTGAAATAGAAAAGGTTCTTCCCCAAACTGTGTTCACAAAGTTGGAAGCATGGTGTTGTGCAAAATGTCCTGGTATGCTGAAGCATGAAGATTGTCCTTCACTGGAAGTAAGGGGCCTAGCCCAAGCCCTGAAAAACAGGTGTGTCCCAATACTTTTGTCCATATAGTGTACCTCTTTATGCACAATTGCCATAATACCAAATGCTGCTTATTTCCTGTTTTATTCCAGTCAGAGCTGACAGAAAAAGAAGGACAATCAAATCAATAAAAATCCATAACGAAGACAACAATGGACTGCTATAAGAGAGAGCTGTTTTTGTTTGTATTAATTTTTTTTTCTATTTCTATACTAATAGTTGCAGTACTATTTAGGTTTTATCCTGCATTATTTCTATTATCTCTATTATAACATTCCTAATTGTTAGTTTTGTTGTGTTTTTGACTCTTGTCACACTTACAGTTAAACTATACATTGTAATACTGTAACACCCACATTGCTGCTTTTTGATATTCACATTGGCACACACTGTAACAGGTACAGGTGCTTCTAACTTTTAGTGATCTCAAGTATCTTAAAGACTTTCATTAGGTAAAGTCAGATTTGAAAAGAATATAAAGTTATACAATTCAGTGGCACAATGAACCACGCAAAGACATTCTTTAGCGAAGTCGTCCTTAAAAGAAGCACACTTTGCCCAGCAGCCTCAGACATCCGGTCATAGAAAAAGGACTCAGAGAAAGAATAGCATAATCAACAGGCCACTCTCCAAAGCCATTTTCACTTGAATGAAGCTTTAATGTTTCATAAAGTAGGCACTTCAGACACATATTTTTTGAGCTTTTATGGGGGTTTTACCATTTTTCCCCGCAAAAACTGGCTAGCTCACTTACCACTAGTCAGTCAGGTACATCTAAAGAGACTTTTGGTTAGGACTAGCTTGTGACAATGTTACAGAAAACATAGTACATAGTACATAGTCATTGTTGACCTGTCTGAGTGTGTTGTCTGTGTATGTTGCGCCTATGGTCCAGGAGGACGACATTTCGTCTTGCTGTGTACTTAACTGTATACGGCTGGGACGACAATAAAGCTCTGCTTGTCTTGACTTGCCTTGCCTGTGATGAATCTGAGAAAATCTCTCATTTTAAATGACCAATATTCTTTTTGATTGATCAGTCAACAATAAATTCATGCTGTACCTTAAAGCTGGTGGCCAGTGGCACCATTGAGGTCCCCTTGAGCAAGGTACCGTCCCCACACTCCGCTCCCTGGGTGCTGCATTGGTGACTGCCCACTGCTTCACTTGGTGAATGGATTAAATGCAGAGAAAGAATTTCACACTGTTCACGCTGTGGTTTATGTGTGACTGTAAGGGGCCACTTTGCTTTACTTTTCTTAACAAAATAATTTGACGGCCCATATAAATAAACCTCTGAGTTGAATCATGCAGGCTTTCTGGCTGATTACAGTGGTGAGTGGAGGAAGAGACCAGACTGATCCGATAACGAGGCCAGCCCACTCTTTTGGCCAATCACGCAAAGAGCTGGCTTCCTTTATCTCTTTAATTAATGTCAAGATAATTCATTTTGAGTAAAGTCTGCACTCTAGAATGACTCTCTGGCTTGTCTTCCTCTGATCTTGTGGTGCACAACCATCTGCACGCTTACACAAACCAGACACAGGAAGCAAGTTAGGGAGAAGAGCATCATTAGGTTATTTTTCTCCTGCTGCTGTTTGATTTAGAGCACACAGGAAGTGTTTACACCACACCTGTAAGCAGGCCTTGCTGCAAAGCAACAGACTGACTTAAAGATGCAGTACCTTGTGAGAGAGGATGCGGTAATTATTTGTAACCAGTAGAACCTCTAGAAAACATTGTACATAGTGGTTTACAGTAAAATGTGAACTGTGTGCCCACTATCATCAATGCATGTAGAATGTTTTCCCTCTGACCTTATTGTGAAATGCCAAATGCATAAATTAAAAAAATGTGATTTGTTCATCAAACACATCTGAAATAACATCAAATATTTTTTTATCTCTTGCGGTATTCATGAGACACATTTGGACTCTAAATGTTTTTTAGGGTTTTTTTCAAACTGTAAACATATAATTTGTTATTAACTTGAGTATATTTTGAGTATATTTTTAAGCATTGTTCGTATATCTCTTTTTATGACCCGTGGATGTCTGTAGGAGGAAAATCTTGCATTGTTTGCAAGAATCGTACCAAAAACAAACAAACAAATAAATGAGAAAACTAAAAAGATAGAAATAAGAAATTGCATGAATTAGGTAAATTATATGCAACTACACACACACCACTTCATTAAATCAGACTATTCAACTACCAGTTAAAGTCTTGCAGTCCATATTTTTTTATATAAAATTTGATTGTCAGAGAGAAGGAAGGGACTATTGATACTTGAGTACCTATTTGCCCATTCACAACACACACACACACACACACACACACTCCCAGAGGGGGGGGGCAGAGAGAGAGAAAGAGAGAGAGAGAGACTCACACACACACACAATTTGAGAGAGACACAGGCAGAGAGAGAGAGAGAGAGAGAGAGAGAGAGAGAGAGAGAGTTTTAAGGCAATCACACAGACACACACATTCACGCACACACACGCGCACGCACGCACGCACGCGGAAACACGCACGCGCAGGCTAGGTTTAAGTCTCGACATCACTTCTCTCCACTACAGACAGAGAGCAGCAGCAACCCGGCGGGGACCAGGAGGGGTGAGTAACCTAAAACTGAGCTAAAACTGTACCTAAACCTAACCGTAACTCTCTCTCTGAAACCTAAACTAACCACACATCACCCAGGAAGCCCAGAAAAGCCTGAGAAGGCGGTTTTGGTCTCGATGTTACTAAAGAAACTAACGGTGACAGACTGGTTGAGTGCCTCTCCTCAACTTTTTTGTCTTCGTAGTCTCTGGCTGGGCCAAAGCACACTCATGTCCACTCGTACTACCTAAATAACCTTTAAAAAACAAGAAAACTGTTCATACAAGATGGAAATGCTAATGAGTTTTTGCTTAAAGAAGTCTTTTATTATTCAACAGAGGAAAGTTAACGGACATTTGCTCCTTCATGCCGAGCAGGGTTAACAGTCTAATGGTCTGATGGATAAAAGCCCAGAACCTTCTAGAAAGGCAAATACTTTCAGTTTTAAATAGTTAAACTATTAAAGAAAGCCAACATAACGCTTGGTAGTAACTCCACTGTGTCGTTACAAAGTCTCCTCTGTCTGGTTGTACAATGTATCAATATTAATATTGCAACTTCCTTGCTTCTTTGTAGAATATATAGAATTTTAAAATGGTAGCTGGAATGAGTTGTAGCTATAATAAGTGGCATGTCTTTCCTCTCCGCCCTCACTCTCGTTTGGAGTGTGTATTGGTGTGTTAAACTGGCTTAAATGTCTGACATTACGGCCCCCCCCCACCCCTCTAAAACATGGGGTTCACATAGGGTGGAAAAGTGACCAGGCCTGTAATAAGCACACACTATGAATCTCCATGTTTAACATATTGTCAGAGCCTCAGCTCGAGTAAGAAAACAAGCTAGAAGTAGTGTGTAGTGTTTTGGGAAACCAGCAAATTAAGAGATTTCAGATTAGGTCATGAACTCATTTCCTGAAAGGACATTTCTGGAGCCTCGGCCCCAGTTGTTTTTCTTTTGAGAGCATGAAAACATGCTCCCCAGCATTTACTTTAAGGGAGTAATTTGATTTCCACCTATTTTTTCCACCCACCTCAGATAAAGTTGATCAGCCAAAACATGTTCAGTGACTGAAGTTTGCTTCTTGAGAGTTTTCTTTCTCAAATGTATAAAAACAGACAGAAGTATAGCTTTGTTATATACTTATTTACTCATTCTGAGTGGAGGGAATTGAGTTATTTCTTAATTTTACTAAAAAAGTATCAGTTTTGGGAGTTTCCCATGTATGTTCAGGGACTATCTGCATGGATAGAAGAGCACAGAGAGCCAGCTGTTTTAAATTTCCCAAGATGTCTAAACTTGGTTGGGGGGGCTGGGGGGGCTTTAAAACAGGCTATGGGCTCATGTTCGGTCAAATATAGGTGGGGTGTGTGGTGCGTGTTGCACAGTATGATGCGTTTTACTGTTTTATTGAGGTTTGGGATGTGGCTCAGTTTAGGCCAAGAAACAATAGCCATTCCACTCTACCCCCCCTCCTCAAAGCTACCCACCACATAACAATCCTCACAGCTTTATTTTTCCTAGTTTAGTTTAGTGCTGACATGGCGACACTGTTTAATGCACCCCAAGACAAACCTTTTAACCTTTTCAAAAGTGGCTGTGAGCCAAAGCATAATCGGTGGAAGGAGATTTTAAGTGTCTGCAGAGTTGCCGTATTGTAAAGATGAAGTATGTGTGAAGTTTGTTTGCTGAATACCTCAACAAAAAATGTACATGTGTGATGGCTTTGTTTTTTTAAATCAGAATTAGAATAAGAACTTGTTTGGTACTGCATTTTAGTTTTTTGTTCTAACATGTGAGGGATTTAGAGAATAACAGCATGTGTACAAAGTCCTGCTGATTTTAAAAAAGTGTTTATTCCTTGTATTTGCCCTAATAATCAGCTTTATTTAATAGTGTGCATGTATGTTGTTTTTTTTTTCAAATGCACCAGCTGAGTGTGTGCTTTATTACAAAAGTTTGTGTTTTTAAATGACAAAGTTACACTCTGAGGAGCCATTATGAGACAAAAAGAAAATCAATAATTTTTAAAGAATTCTGGAAGCTATGGCATCAGTGGTGCAGTGCTTCTCCTCCATAAGTGCTAAATCACAGGGTAAAATTCCTTGTGGAGATGTCTGCCAAAGTATGAAAAGACAGTATTGCAATGGTTTCTGGTAGCAGTCCAGAACACAGAAAGTTTGCTTGTTTTTTTTGTTTGTTTGGGTTTTTTTGAGTGAACTTACACGCACACATTATGTAAGTTATGATTGATCTTCATACAATCAGATATGTGTAAAATTGCTTCATGGTACACAGTATACAGATTAGTATTGGTACAGCAACTTAGCTTAGCCACCCACTAGCCTTGCGTCTGTTTTATGACACCTCCATTGGTCGGCTGCATCAGATTACCCCTACAGGTCTACAGGCCTGGTTTTTGCATCAAGCCAGGAACCTCTGACTTAATAGCAGATGCTTATACCACAAATGACTCATATTTACCAGATTCCATCAGTGTCTGACAGTCATTGGTGTATGTGAATAGGCCCTATGACTTGACTTGTGAAATTTGTATGTAAAATATCGTTGTATCATTTTTACTGAATTTGAGAAGCTGCTGTGTCTACATAAGGTAAAAGTGTATATGAAGTAACTACTCCAAGGTTATTCAGCATTTGGCTTTTCTAAAGGTTTCACTGTAAAACTGTAACTCAAAGTAGAGTTTGCTGTCTGCAGTCAATCCCATTTTAATGGATTTT
This sequence comes from Hydrocynus forskahlii, assembly GCA_037974365.1. Lineage (NCBI taxonomy): Eukaryota > Metazoa > Chordata > Actinopteri > Characiformes > Alestidae > Hydrocynus > Hydrocynus forskahlii. The sequence goes on from JBBPCX010117035.1 coordinate 17,717, forward strand.
AACCCAAAAACAAAACAGCAACTGCCACTCTACCTCCTTCATCTTTCCAATCTTAAAAGCACCCTGTTACAGCTCTTGATAAAAGATGTTCCCAAAGGTTTCAGTAATGTTGGCCCTGTTTACACTTTAAAAACATGATTCCAAGTGCAGTGATCAGTTCATAGTCCTATTGGTGTTTTTTGTGTTACCCTTGCCCTTTTCATATGTAGCTGATGAACGTTTACATTTTAACAATGACATGTTTAACTCAAGCCATTGTTGCACTAGAGCAGAGCCTGAACCGTAGTACTTCATCAGACATTTGCATTTGTGATGCAAAGCATTTCAGGCATTTTAAGTTACAGATAAAGCGGGACAGTTGAACTGAGCAACTTAAGAACAGCCCACAAGAGCAGTGGGGCGAATGGCCTGAAGGAGAGAATACAAATGGATTTTTAAAAACTTTCATAAGTCCATGTTTAAATACACATGTACATCTGGTCACTTCATGAGTAACAGGACTATGTCTAGATGAGGCCAAACCACATAATACAAGGGTAAACACACACATGATGCGTTTAAAATGGATATAAACCTGATAAACACATTCGACAACCAAAACCGCACCCGGTACCATGTAGAGAACACCTTTCAGACTGCTCCTACTTTAATGCAAGCATGTCAGTAAATCTAATGAAACGAGTTTCTTCTGTGATTTTATTTCTAGCCCACTGCGAAAGAAGACTTTAGATAAAATGAATCACCTGTTTGGTTAAAGTTTATTTTGTCTCATTGGTTTCAAACTTGCAACAGTACACTGTGTTGTTGCACATGGTACATTATTGCGATGACACAGGAGGACGTTACTTTTTGTAAACGTTGACTATGCTTTGCAAAATTGTGCTTATCTTAATTGTACAGACAAATGAGGAGCAGCACAGGTGATTACTCGACACATAGTAATCAGATATCTGTCCCACTGACCGGAGACGCATCTTATCAGGATACAACCCAGATACTAGTGACATGAAGTGGCCAGGTGTACACAGCGTCCCAGACATCTAAAAGTGACTTGTTTAACGAGAGGCAGAACAAGACCAGTTGTGGGTGGAGCCCTTGTGTTGTTAGCGTTTTATGAATTTATTTTTTACTGTATGCTTAATGTTGGGATCACTTCCCAGTCATGAACTTGTCTTTTAAATGCAAACACAAACAACATCCAGATACAGGATGCATTTTAATGTTGAGTCTAAACAGGAACATTGTAATCCTTCAAATTCACTAAAGGCGTTTTCCACTACAAACTGATGTAAACATAAACTATGATTCCAGTTCATTTCACCCCTGCTTGAGAGGCAACTGGAGCTGTCATAATAACTCTTCTAAAACCTCTTATTAACTTTCTTGCTTACCAGTTTAAGTTAAACTTCACCTAGTAGTTGATCTGGAAAGTGTATATTCAACTGTTTTGCGCTCACTTACTCAAAAAATAATTTGCATTCATGTGTAGTCAAACAAAAGCGAATTTATTTTCTCTTGAGGGTGTTATCTGGAAAATTACATTAAAGTGGCCTGTTATAGTCATGCATGAACACTAGCACAGCACACAGTGTGAAATTCTTTCTCTGCATTTAACCCATTCAGCAGTGAAAGGGGGGAGGGGCTAACTTCTTAACACACGGGCCACCAACTGCCTTTTTAACTTGCTTGCTCTGTAACACATCAGGAAGTAATGTGGTTTGCTTTTCTGTGCTCACATAGTGCAACAAATGTGTATTACACAAATGTGGATGTTCAAAGATGCTCATTCTGTTGCAGACATCATAAATGTTATATTTAGCATCTTCTTAATGAACTCTTTACGAAGCAATAACTCAAACATTTCAGTCAGCACATCAACATGTGTCTCAGACAAACATTGTGTGCATGGTTGTGCTCTGTATACTTATTTTCACTTAGAATAGTAAAGAATTCACCTAAACAGATGAGAACACCCTCAAATACCTTTTAGGTCCTGTCAGTACCAATCTTGAGACCTGATGCTATAAACCAGAAACAAATTAAAATAAACAAAAGACTATTTACATTACAAAGAGTAATCGGTTGGTATATTGAGTAAATCACATGAAGAGAAACACCAAAATGGGGACCCGCTGCAGTATTATATAGCAAATGGTTTACTGGAGGCATTTGATTGTTGTCTACAGGTGAAGGACAGACTCAGAAGAGCCATAAATGTTTCTACCTTGGGCTTTTTTTTTAATCTTTGGTAAATTTCGTAACCTGGGTGCAAAGATAAGCATTTTTCCAACTGTTTGATGAGAAAGAGCTGTGAAAAGATTGCTATTGCTGAGTAAAGGGCACACCTCAATGTGCAATCAAATCTGAATAGTTTGTCTAGCGCTGCAGAGCCTGTGGTTTCGGTAATAGGAAACTTAAAGACTCCCCTTTTCACTGGCTCCATTTTGTCATATTGGTATGCTAATGAAGCTGCTCAGACAGGGGTATCCTGGATGATTCCTAAGAGCCAAAGAATGACTGTGTTAACTACTTCAGTGCTTAATCAAACATGCTTTTAAATGTTTTGGAGCAACACAGATGTGTTCTGTAACTGGAAATGCTTAGAACACCCTGGTCCTTTTTGGTAACGTTTAAGAAATATGAAGACGTAAAAAATGTGGGCTAGTGCTGGACCATGAAATTGTATCTGGGAGTAAACTTCACCAGTATCATGTTTTTGATCATCCTCTATTGAGAACTTTTGTGATGTTTGATGATGTAGACAGAACAATCATAATTAATATAGC
>JBBPCX010117069.1:0-20500 GCA_037974365.1 Hydrocynus forskahlii
CACACGCAACCACGCACACACGCAACCACGCACACGCACACACATACGTACACACACACGCACACACGCACACACACATGCACCCACACACACACGCAACCACGCACACGCACACACACGTACACACACACACGCACACACACATGCACCCACACACACACACGCAACCACGCACAAGCACCCACACACACACGCACACACACACGCACACATGCACCCACACACACACGCACGCACCCACACGCACACACACACACACACACGCACGCACGCACACACACACACGCACACATGCACCCACACACACGCGCACACACACGCACGCACGCACGCACCCACACGCACACGCACGCACGCACGCACGCACACACGCACCTGCATCCGCACACGCACCCACGCACACGCACCCACACCCACACACACGCACCCACACACACGCACACACACGCACCCACACACACACGCACCCACACACACGCACACACACACGCACCCACACACGCGCACACGCACCCACACATGCACCCACACACACACGCAACCACGCACACGCACCCACACACGCACACACACACACGTGCACACGCACACACACATGCACCCACACACACACACGCACACACACATGCACCCACACACACACACACGCACACACGCACACGCACCCACACGCACACGCACCCACGCACACACACACACACATATACACGCACATGCACCCGCGCACACACACACACACACACACACATATACACGCACATGCACCCGCGCGCACACACACACACATACACGCACATGCACCCGCGCACACAGTCACACGCATAACTGTTACTCTATCACTGTTATAAATATAGTCTAATGTAATTACATTTACAACTGAAGTCGATAAACACATAATTACATGAGCTGTATTACTGTAATTCAGCTGTAACAGTGAATGGAGCACCAGTAATTATAGGATTCTTATTGTGCAATTACATGGCTATCACAGACACTATGAAGTGGGATCCTTTCTTTCCACTTCTTCCGGCACTGCCTTCAGAACTCGGATTTACATCTGTGGTGTTATATGACAGGGTGGAAGGAGAAAAATCACAGGAAAGGCTAAAAAAAAAACAAGCCCAATCAGTGCAGTGAGAGAGAAAGTGTGCCAAAGGGTCTCGGCCCCCGCAAGCCACAAATCTGGCCTGGTATTTCAAATCCAGAGCTCCTTACAAACTTAAGCAGGAGGGCGTCTGAAGGAATGTGACAACCAGCCAACTGCCCCAAACACACACAGTTTTGTTTTTATGCAGTGTCAGGACATGCAGATGACACATGTAACATGTGGCTGTTTCCAGTATGATTCTTACTATATTCAAGAGAGGAGCTTATAGTCCGTAAAAAAAAGGTGTAACAGCAGCTGATATTTTCAAGTAATGCAACAAAAATTGAGATGCAAGGTTTTTGTTCGGACAGTGACAATATAAGTGAACTTCTGTGTAATAATGTGTGCCATGTGTATAATATATATGTAAAAGTATCTTTTTGAAATAATAATACATGCCATATGTTATATATCATATCTGAATGATAAACTCCAGTTCTGTCATGTTTCTGTGTGTGGATCTATGTTTAATTTAAATTTTAACGGCCTTTTTCACTGTGTAACGATTTTACAATTATGGAAGTATCTGTATTATAAGAGTAATGTTTCTATACATGAATGTGTATATAAATATAAGGATCACTCTAAGCCCAGTTGTTGATTTGATGGACAGTAGCCTTTCCTTCCTTTAGTCTGATTACAAGTCAGTGAACACTGTTTTGTTTAATGATTAGCGTAGTTTGTGATTTTTGGGTCATTAAAACATGAGACTCTTGTGCCGCAGTCCGAAAAGCTCTGCAGGGTTCTTAGTCTCTCTCTCTGACCGAGGTCCCTGCAAATGCAAATCTACAGTATGCACACAGACCCATCTTTCCTTATGATGACATCGTTGTTGTTCAGGTCACACTGTTCAGTCTGCTATCAGCCGAGACCTTGCACTCCGTGTTCTCAGTGTACACTGATAGCATGCAAATCATCCCTGGATGCTCCACTAAAACACGCTGGCGTTTCCATCATTTCCCCACAGGACTCGAAGATTAAGAAGGTCAGGTCCAAGAGAGAGAGAGGAGACAAGAAGCTGTTTCCTTCCCAGGACGATGAGCACTTCCTGCTGACCGGGGTCACTCTCTCACACAGAAAAGGGTAAGCTAATTCAACAAAGTAAAGGTTATTTATTAGGGGTGTAAACACGCATCGGTCAGAAAGTGGCACTTCAGCAGCACTGAATTTAGCATATATGGATCACATTTATAATACTATTCAGTAAAGCCTGAGCATTTTACTTTTTTCAATTGTAAAAGTAAATAATGTATTATTTTTAATGATCTATCCTCTACTAAAAGCTGTGAAAATAGTTAATCCAGTCACATCTATATATATAATGTGTTTTTGAATCAAACCAAAATAATATGATTCATGATAATTCATGATTCATGATTATTTCTCAATGCAATTGTTTGTTATTTTTCTTCATCCTATGACATATTTTGTATATATATTCATGTTTTCTGTGTAAAAGAAGCCCCATGCTGCCTTTATTGTTAGGTTAGGGTTAGGGTTGCACTACATTAGTTTGTAAGTTTCTTTCAAAAAGAGTTTGAAAGAACTTCTAAAAGTATTATATGATACAACATTGTTAGTTATTAATAAGCAATAAAGTAAATGATTATAAACTATTATTAAAAGGAATACAATACAGAAAAGCTCCACGTGCCAGTTGTGAAGATATCCAAACACTTCACTCTATCACATGTACTATTGATTCCAAGTGGAAACCCCACCCCTGAGTCTTACACCCTGTCCTTCCTCACAATGCTGTGGAAACTGCTTGAGCCTCATACATCACTTTCCTGTCCACAGTGGCCAATGATTTATCACACCGTTCCACATCAGGATGTAAAGGTGGGACATATATAGCCATAGAACAATAGAAGTGGAGGCCTGTTTATGCTCTTAAGAAGGGTTTGTTTTCAGGACTGTGTTTGTTGGTGCCATGTAAACGTAATGGCTGAAAATCAACCGTACTCTTTAATTCAACATGTTCTGGATGTGTAATGATACACTCATACTGTTATTCGGTTTAATACATGGTACTGAGTTTATGATTCAGTTGTCTCATTATATTTGAAGTAAAATGTAAATGTGGGTGTGTGTGTGCATACACAAACTTTTGCACATATATATAATAGATAGCACGAGTCTTAACTCCCCTTGTCAAATGACGTTTTGTTGATTTTCTAAGAATAAATAAGTTTACACCTTCTATTTGTTAGAAGATTAAAATGTATAGTTTTTGCACATCTTGTCACATTTGGTAGATATTACATGTTAATTCTAGTCCGACTTTCTGTGTGTGTCTCAGTCCTGCTAAGAAGAGCTTGGAGGAGGAGAAGAGTAAGCAGCACTCGGAGAAGGACCGCGTCCATTGCCTTTGGGACAGCATCACCATGACGATGAGACAGATTACACCCAGTCGCAAGATGGACAAGATAGAAGGCTGGGAGCCACCCCAGTTGAAGGAGGAGGCACTGGGGGAGGAGAGGAGCGAGATGGAGGGGAAAAAGAGTGATTCTTCTCCTCTCTCCTCTCCGCTGTCTCTGTCCCTGCCCGGCCCCCTGACCCTGCCCTCATGGACGGGTTTGGGCGGGTCAGAAGAGGACTCCTCTCGCTATTCCAGTCTGACCGAGCCCAGTGTGGGACGTCCCGTCCAGTGGGCAGCTCGAGCACGGGACAAATTGGCCGCCGTCCGCCGCCGCAGTCCCGGCACCCTATCGGAGAGCTCGTGGGAGGGGCTTAAATGAGAAATTTGTGGCCTCACTTTGATGGGGAAGGACCAAGTATATGGAACTGCAACTCTTATACATTCACAGCTCTGTTCTAATTGGAAAGCACTCAGGAAAGTGCATGCAAGTGTGGCGAACAAGCAAAGGGAGCACAAGTGAAGAGAATTGATGCCCTTGTGAGAGGACTTGATGACATTTTTGAGGGTCCAGAATCTTGAAAAGCCTACTTTGGTAGCGTTTTAAAATGGTTAAAGTAGAGTTTATTTGATTTTTTTTTGGTCCTAAAACCTAGTACACACTTAGCGACTTTGCTGTATCTGCTGCCTTTTTCAACAATGTCACTGAACCATGTGTCAGAGTCAGCATTTCCGAATCTCCAGAGAGCCTTAGACGAAATATAGTATAGTGTTTAATTATATTTTTAAACTGTAATCGGCCTTAATTGCTTGACCAATCAAATCAGCTTGGAAGCTTTTGCCTGCCCAGACCTGTCTGCACTTCACACAGTCACAGACAGGGGGCGATATGAGACTACTGTGCCTTAGAATTTCTAAATACAAATGGACACTGGAGGGTATGTATGCAGTCGTATGCAAATGTTTAGTCACCCCGGTCAAATCACGTATCTTGTGGATTTTCTAAGTGGAACTAAGTAACATTTTCAGCAGCAATCACATTTTAATGTACAATTACTGCTGATTTGCTGTAACAGACACAAAGTAAAACACAAAATGTAGCTTGTGCAGACATTTTCTGGTGATTTATAGTTTTATATTATATTTTGTCCATTACATTTTTAATCATTTCAAATAAATGGTAAAATTAGTAAAGTAGTTGTAAAATTGGGCGTGTCCAGTAAGCTTTTGTGTACAACTGTATATGATGCGAACTCATTAGTTCGTGATGTAATGAAGAGAAAACCTTTAAAATATTGCCTTATTGCACCTAACTGTGAACGCTGCACAATACTGTACCTCCATTAATGTTGGTTCTATTAGCCGTCACAGATGGAGAGTAATCATTCAGATCAACATGACCACCACTCAGGCTCTCAGAACACCTAACCTGACCTGGGACACACACTGTTCTGGACCTAAATGTAGAAAACTGAACTGTAGAATTGTTTAAATGCACATTTTTGCCCAAGTATAGTGTGTCACCGCCTTTTGAGCCTTAAGGAAAGAGTGAAACTACTGTATTACTGTAAGTGTTGATTGTCCTGCATTGTCTTTAATCTGAAACAGTTGATGAAGGTGTCCAGTCGTTTAGTTCCCCTCTCTGACACCAGGCCTTTAATCATGTCACCATGGAGAGGGTCCAGTGCTGGCAGATGTTATTTATTTTTTTAGCATTTGACCATGTTCTGAAACCACCAGTGGGTATTTGATGAAGCAGGGTTTCTCAGAAAAGCTGGATAACTTAAGCCAAACCTGAGGAATGTCCCTTTACTCCTCTGTTGGTCCCCCAGGTTACATTTTTTTTTGTGTTTTCCAGCTAAAATCCTACTTTGGGTGAGATCTTCCGGGAGTCATTAATGGTAGAATGGAAGGGGATGCCTGTATATGCAAACCTGAATGTAAGATGTCCCACCTCCATCGGCAACCTACCAAATCTGACAAATCTCTGACAGACCAAAAAGACATTCACCAAAAAATGGGGGGTGTTAGGGTTGGGGGGGGGTGACAATCACTGTTGGTTTTAAACTCGTATTAAAAATCGATGTAGTAGTGCGTAGCGTCAGATGCTTTTTTTACTAGGATACTCTCCAAGATGATGAGATTGAGTGAGTGAGTAAAGGAGTCTTTTCTAGTTTTTTGGGGATTGGCTTTGTTTTTGGTGGGAAAATGCTTTATCTGTATAGTTCTGGTTGTTCACCTTTGGAAATAAAGAGTCTTCTGCATTGAGGCCTCCTCAGTCGTGGTTTTCTTGAGTCTTGCTTTGTGGTTTTGTATCTTCTTGGAACAGAATCGTCCAAAGCAGGTCCCACATCAGGGACAGCAGTACGGCTACTGTTTGGCAGAACAAACAGGACTGAATAGTTCAGTGCGTCACCTCGCAACAGAGGGAGCGGAGCTGGAAACAGCACTTAAACACTGCCCTGATCCAGAGAAATTTACAGCGGCTGCTGAGGTCACCGCTTACTTAGAGAAATAAACAGGATGGTTTTTTTTTTTTTTTTTTTCAAGCTGGCCTCCTCATAAATGCACTGATATTATAATGCTTAGGCAAAGAGCATAAACAGGCCTAATCAGACAAGTCAGATGTGAAAATCATGTCCTAGGTGAATAATGACTAATATTCTGAATCAGAGATGCTGTTTTTGTTGTGTCTGGAATCTGCACAGAGAAATGAAAACTGTCTCGGTTATATTGGACATGTTCCACTTCCCTCCTACCTTCTAAAGCCCTCTTTCTTTTTAAGTTTTTACTAAAAGTTTCCACTGAAAAGCAGAGGCCAAGGTCCTGCAGGGCCAGTGTCCAGCACAGTTGGTGATTTCCTGGCTCGGACACACCTGGTAATGAGCAGGTTTAGTGGGCGAGGAAATCATTAGCCTTACAGGAATGGAACTGAAGAACTCTGGCACAGACTGTACAAAGTCTGGCCTCCACTTTCCAGTCTCCAACAAAGTACTACAGATATTCTTACACCATAGAAATGCTGAAATACTTCAGTGCTGCTTTACACTTCATTGACTTAAGAAAGGGCTTATGAGCTCTGCAGTTGTAAATTATGTATCAAATTGTTAGATACCCAGTCACCGGGCTGGGCTGCTTTCCCAGGCCTCCATTAAGTCTAGCCCTGGCCTTAACTGGACTGTGATTTGAAATCCTTTGAAATCTTTATTAAGAATAAAAGTGCCTCTTTTCATTAAAGGGCCCATATCCTATATTTTCATATCATTAAAGGGCCCATATCCTACATTGTCATATCACTAAAGGGCACATTTCCTACATTTTATTTAATTAAAGGACCAATATCCTACATTTGTATATAATTAAAAAGCCCTTATTCTACATGTTTATATAACTGAAGGGCCCATATTCTACGTTTTTGTCATTAAATGGCCAGAATCAATCATTCATTCATTCATTATTCATTTTCTGTAACCGCTTAGTCCTTACCAGGGTTGCGGGTGCCCAAGCACGAGGCAAGGACTCACCCGGCCAAAATTATATATTAGTATATCATTAAAGGGCCCATATCCTAATATTTTTCTTATGATTTTTTTTTCCCCAAAAATACTTATACAACCATTTCCTCTCTTCATCCCTTACAATTGAACTGAAAAAGATGTCCGTGTCTGTGCCTTTAAGACTGATATATGTAAATGAGTTCTGGACTGATTGGCTGCCCTGACATGTGCCATAATGCAGCCTAAACGGAGATAGGCTAAACGCTAAGCGACTGTAGGCTAAATAGACTGAAGTACGTAGATATGGACTGTTTTTGCAGCTTAGTTGCCATATATAGACTATGGGAAATGGATGGTATGCTTTGCGTTATAAAGAGTGTATGTACTACACTAAACTCATTTATTTAAAGTTTGGAAATGTGGTTTTCCATGTTTTGAGCCTTTTAAGCAGAATCTGGCTCTCAAAAAAACAGCCATTCAGGAAAGAAAAGTGATTAGATCACCCCCTGCTGTACAAAGCACAGCTTAACAGTGATTTGGAGGTGATGCACATTACAGGGACAACATGAAGTACAGTACCATGTTGCCTCACATGTAATTATATTTCACACTCTTTTTCTGCCACACATCCAGTTAAGTGGTGCCTTCACCAAGGCTTTATAGTTTAATTTTAATCTCTACATTATTTATCTATAGTATCAATTCCCCAGCTTTGGGTATATTGCACAGTGTATTTCATAATGAGTACTTCCTGTACAGTTTTTATTGGATTTATTTATATTTTATATTGAATCTGTGTCTCTGTGTGTCTGTGTAGTCAAACACAAACAATTTCCTCAATGATCAATAGTTTTCTGGTTCTGATTCCAATTCAGAACGTTCTGCTATTGTGTTGTGTTTGCAGCTGTTATCCTTGTATGGTATAAAAATAGCTGTTTCACAAAAGTTCCAGCTTCAAGTGATTTTTAAATAGCCTATCATAAATCATAAATTGTCCTTTGGCGAAAGTAATGGAGAATCCAAACTGTTTTAAGCTCCAACAGTAGATGGTATAGTCCTACACTTTCCCCTCACCATCTGTTCAAAAACAGACCCCTTCTGTTTAGAGAGTCTGTAAACATTATAAATTACTTTTTTCCCTCTTTTTTGTTCATTTTGAAAGGAATTATTGCATTGCCCTTTAGCAAACACACCAGGTCTGGACAACAAATTTCCAAAGAGCTCATTTTTCACCAAAAGATTTAATCATCATTATAGGTTTCCAAGTTCCTAGCAAAACAGTACCATCAAGGTCTACACGTCTCCTGAACCAACATTGTCCATACATTACATTCTGCGAATAATAAAGGAATATTACAAAGTCAAGAGAAAGGATATAAAATACATTTGTTTCATAAATACCAACGCTTACATTATTAATTCCTTTTTTTTCCTTCGGTCTCTGTGACTTGATTTGAGGAAAGTGTATTGTAAAAAGTCACTTTTTTTGTACAGCAAATAATGCAAATGTACACTTTAGTGTCAACACATCAGACGTACACAAAGCACGACGAAACAACACAAGGATAAACCGACGTAAACACCATCCTACGGCTACTTCAAACGTGCATTCGGTTGCAAGGAAAACGGAGATGGAAAGAACAGCTTTCTCCCAATGTCCTTCAGTCTTCCCCTACCTCTCTCTATCTCTCTCTCTCTCTCTGTAGCATGCAGCAAAGCCTGGCTATTATCTAACCCCCCGTTCCCTGAACTCATATCTACACCCATCTCTCCCTTAGACCAGCACTGAACATCATGTAGAGCTTTACTGCTCCGAAACAAAAGACGACACTTCATTTAAGAAAACACTGATACCATGACATCTTTCTAATAAGCCCTTAAAGTTTGGGTGAAGGACAGAAAAAAAGAACAACAATGAAAGACAACAGGAAAGAATCGGAGTCAGTACTGAGGTGTATTAGCAGAATCAGGGTCGCTATCATTCAGGAATGGTCGGAGTGGAAGATCCGAAGCAGTTCGGGTGCGAGTCCAGAGAACGTTTAGAGCTTCAGAATTTGAACAAGTCAATGAAGTGCTGAGGAGAGACGGGCGTCAGGCAGCTGTCGGGATCGTTGGACGTGCAGGGGTGTCCCGAGTCCTGAGAGAAAGACACACAGAACGACAGACAATCAGTAAAATAAGAGCTTGTATTGTAGTATCTCATTTCAAGAAATGTGTAGAATTTTCCCCCCAGCCTAAATATAGTTATTCTGCCAAGACATACATGTCTGAAACTTCTTTAAGGTCAGAGCACCAATCCACCAAACACCACCAGACCCCAGCTTTAATGGAAAGCTCAGGAATGTTCTCCCCCATTTATGCTATTCTACAATGCTCTCCTCCACTCACACTGTTCTAGACTATTGTAGACACTGTTCTAGAATGTCTGCCTCATTCATACTGTTCTAGAATGTTCTCCCAATTCACACTGTTCTAGAATGTTCTCCTCATTCACACTGTTCTAGAAGGTTCTCCACATTCACACTGTTCTAGAATGTTCTCCACATTCACACTGTTCTAGAATGTTAGAGAATGATTCCCCCATTCACACTGTTCTAAAATGTTCTCCTCATTCACACTGTTCCAGAATGTTCGAGAATGATTCCCCCATTCACACTGTTCTAAAATGTTCTCCTCATTCACACTGTTCCAGAATGTTCGAGAATGCTTCCCTCATTCACACGTTTCTATTAATGTTCTCCTCATTCACACTGTTCTAGAACATTCTTCTCATTCACTCTGTTATAGGATGGTCTCATTCACACTGTTCTAGAATTATGTTCTACACACACACACACTATTCTAAAATGCTCTATTTTACTACAAATTCTAAATCAACTGCCAACACGGGGGTTTGTTACATTGGCGTACTTTTCCCCGTAATTTTGCACTTGAGCTACAAAACTAACAAAGCTTACACTGGGATGTTTAGAATCGTATAAAACTGTAAAACTAAATAATCACACCAAACTGCTTTGAGATGTTAAGTATCTTCCTATTGTAACTTGTAATGCTTCAAAGGTTTCTGATACTGTATAACTGTTATCTATAAACACAAACAAGTACAGAAACAAACAGTTTCAGCTTTGCATGTTTTGTGAATTTGTAGCTCCAGTGTAAAAATAAAAACGAAAACGTCACACACCAATCATGTCTTGGCTGACTGACTAAATTTGGGGTTTAAAAAAAAGGAGGAAAATTATGTAAATTTCACCAAACCATCACTTTAAGGCCAACACACAGGCTCCTAAAGAACTATAGTTCAGTAATACAGAGTGAGATGAAATACAACTCAAAAAGAAGCAAATGTTTAAAACAGCAACAAGAAGCACAGTCCACATTTAGAATAAAGCAAACACGAGCAGGAAGAGGGTCACGTTTGTTAAAGTGAGAAATGTTGTTAAGTTGAGAAAGAATGAAAGGATTGGGGATATGTCAACATAATCAGAGCAGAACATAGAATACCAGTGGGGAAGTGGAACAACTGTCAAAGCAGGACGAAAAAGAGCATGAATGTGTAGTGATTAAGGATTCAGCAAGTACCTTAAAGAGCAAAGCCAGATGTCTGTCCTTTAGGGGGGAAAGGGCCAGGATAGGAACAGTAAAGGGAACCAGAAGCAGAGCAAAAAGGGTTAAAGGACAGAGGAGGGCAAAGAGGAGAGCAGTGAAGTGGATATAATTTAGGTTTGAATGACTCAAAAACTTAACTAGGGCTGCGTGAAGTGGACAAAATACCATACTGCACTTCTATCACAATATATGGTGACTGTGGTGTGGCTTAAAATACATATATAAACATCTTGAGGCAACAAAGTATAGAGGAATTCTACATAATTTCCCACATTTCTGCATAATCCAGTCATATTAAAATATAAACAAAGTGATTCAGAGTGGTTTGATGGTGAAATGGTTCATTGCAGTGAAACTGCATTGCATTTCATTACAGTGGTGGTAAATGGAACCATGAGGTGTGACTCAAATATAGCTAAATATATACTAACCAAAATGACAAGTGAACTTGTATCTACTGCATTTTTATATCCAGAATTTTGATGAGAAAATTCAGGCTTCATATGTGTTTTTGTCACCAATTCATGCAAAGCTAATGCTTTAGAAGTCTGGTTCCCTTCACCACCACTGTGAATAATTATGACTCTGTAAGTTTCCCTAGAACAGATTATTTCAAACCAAATCTGTTAATTATGCAGAAATTGTGAACAATTAGTAGCACTCACCCCTTCTTTTTTTTTTAATCAATTTAGCTTTACTTTAACCAAATAGAAAGTTAATACTTTAATAAGTTTTAAGAAAACTATCTGAGAAATCTGACATATACTCATTCCTGACAAGCTCAGAAGAGCAGAAAGAGGATTTAAGAGGACTGTCTGCCTATGAATTTTAACACATATTTCTGGAACTTAAACTCAGATCTTCTGGGACATTTTAGGAATGTAGGTGTTTACCTTCCAGAAGAGGATGCTACAGTGCCTGCAGAAGTGGAGTGTGTCCCCATACTGCTCTTTCTTTGGGTAGTACTTTTGCAGCGTGAAGAACATCAGCTTCCAGTCCACATGGCCTTTCTCTGACAAAATCAAGTGTCTGCAAAACTGCACAAACAAAGATACGGCCTTCTGTCACAGAAACTCTAAATAACAGAAAAACACTCACTCTCACCTCTTAAACTTCGTACAAGAAAACTGTAATCTGTGTATATATTGAGCCTGCTGTATTTTTATAGTGTATGCCACACTGCCCCCTTGTGGAGACAACTAAGACAACCTTAAAAGGACCTTCTCACATGTCCACATTTTATTAAAAAAGCATATTATGTCAAAATGCCACTATGTCAGTCGCACTATGTAGGGGTGGACATTTATCGTTATCATGCTAAATTATGTCATAACATACTCTGATCATTTTGTGGATATCAACAACACTGACCAGCTGCATGTTTTATTACAAAGAGTAAAATTAGCCTTATTCATAAGGATGCAGAGCAACATTTGTGAAATGCTGAAAACAATCATTATATTCAGTTGATAGCATTTTTAAATGTGGTATTAGAGGTTCTTAATACTGTATAAATACTGTATCATTATACTTTTACCATATTGCAACCCCAGCACTATGTTAATACGCTCCTATAAATAGCCCAGCAAAAACATCGAAACTGTAATAGCTCTTATTATAAGAAGCAAGGAAAATATGTGTCAAAACATTCTCTCTTTCTGCTCTATTCTTTTTATCCTCCTTCATGCTTTTCACGCTCTCCTCTCTGTTCTTTTGGCTCAATCCCACTTTAGAAGATTAAGTCCTCATGCATTCCCTCAGGTCTTCTCACTTTGGCATGAGTTTCACAGCAGCTCAGATCTAAAACAGCACTGTATTGTATCATTTTAAATTTGAACAGTTGAGGTGGACCGTCAAAATAAAACAGAATAAGGAACAGAATTTCAATAGGAGTCAATCGGCATGTAGCCAATTAGAATTGTGCAAACATGCACATTAGACATGCAGTAAACTCTTTACCTTGTGTTTGAGTTTATATACTAAAAAAGGTTGAAATTGATATTTACATGACCACAGAAGGACATGTTTGTGACTGTGTTTTTAAGATTCATATATGTACATGACCTTAGTTCTCACTGGCCTTACTAAGAACGTGGTAAAAACAAGATGAAACACACCTTTAACATGAATGGAAGGGACTAAACCACATAAACAGTTCTATTTGGGATTACTGAACAATTCGATTGATTTAGGCATGCAGTTTACGTGATGGTGTCTAATCTTGGTGGCCAAAAGCTTCAATTAATTATTAGCTACATATGCTTTGTAACTCTAAAACTATCCAAAACTAAAGAAGTAAACATCAGACAACAGATATTGCGGCTGATTGGCCACATTTGGTGTGACGGGAGTGTAAACATGACTTCTGGCCTTTATTTCAATATTTTTATTATAATCATATTTTAAGAGTTTTACTGAGTCTAGATGTTTAGTGTGAAGAAGGAAAGGAAGAGAAGATTTTGATTTCTCTTTCAAAAAAATTATTACAGATATTATAGATATATAATAGTGATTCTTTTTCTCTCCCTCACCTGTTTCTCAGCGAAGTGAAACTGGCACAGCTTCTTCCACAGCTGCCGGTCCTCACTGAGCATGTGCAAAGTTGACGTGGCTTGTCCAAGGTTAATGATGTCACAAGCATCACTAAACTTGTAGAGGATGTTATTCTGCATGTGCAAAGGGAGGTCACTCAACGTCATGCCGTTTGAGATTTGCTGGAAATAGAAACGGAATTTTCCACATTACTACAATGTTTGAAGTATTTTGAAGACACAATACTAGAATAAGAAACAAAAACATAAAACGAAATCCACCATCGAGCTCAGACTTTTAAAGTGGCTTCACAAAGTGAACAGTCCCGCTCTCTATTATTACTTCTTTTACACAAACACACGGTGTACCTTTGGGATCTGTAAATTGTTGAGCTGCTGCTGCCAGTTGAGGATGGTTTCCAGGCGACAGACCCAGATGTTGATATTGCCAATGAGCACGCACTTGCCGACCTCTCGGATGAGGATACACAGCACCGAGCTGAGGTCCTCTAGCAAAGCTTTGATCAGTCGTGGGTTCTGATGATCATCCAGGACTAAGCCGGTTACATAAAAAAATTCCAGTTATGACTGTATCCACAAAATATTAACTCTTTAAACTGCATGTGGTTCAGTATTTTATACTTTTTGAATTAACATTAATACCTGAATAATAAGCCAGGAGGTTAAATCGCTTTTACTACAGGACCATAATATTTTCAGATTTTTCAAACATTTTTTTCTGTCAAAGAGGTGCTGGATCTCACCCTTTCTCACAATCTTCTCCAGCACATTGAAATAGTTCTTCTGAGCAGCCCCACTCAAGGATGTCAGCTGGGACTTAGCAATCAGGTGCAGAAGCTAGAAATAAAGAGAGAGAGAAAGAGAGAGATGGGACAGAATGTACATATGTGTGAACAAGAGAGAGAAAGAGAGAGAGAGAGAATTGTTGTTGTTATTGTTGTTATGATCACAGAAGCATTATTGCAAGAAAACTGATAGTGGTTTGTAGTGTATTGTTAGGTATATCATTAAATATACAGTGCAATATACATACTACTACAAAAAATGTGTGAACTAACCTTATGAATTAACTCTATGTGTGTGTGTGTGTGTGTGTTTGTGTAAGAGGCGCATAATCAAAGTGCGATGATGTATGATTAATACTTAGAAAACATTAACCTTAATGTAGAGAGATAGACAGACAGAAAGACAGACAGATAAACAGACTGATAAATAGACAGATACATACAGAAATTGTTGTGGAAGAATAATTCTGACTTAAATACACAGTAATTTAAGACAGATCGATAGACAGACAGGTTGATAGATTGATAGATAAATAAAAACATCTTACTTTGACCACATAGTTGAATCTACGGACATCCTGGATGGCACTGGAGAAGTCCAGCCTGTTAAAAGCCTCACCCAGCGTGCAGTATCCGTGTCTCTGCAGGCACACAAATACATAGACCAAATAAAATAAAACACATTTGGCAGGTTTACGTCTGTTGTTAAGACTGGTACATTAAACTGATTTCTCACCTCTCTTGTGCTCTCTTTCTGAACGTAGATCCATCTCTCCTTGTACAAAACTGGAAACATATTTTCATATTTTGGTTATATTGCAAAAACTCTGACAAGACATCAACATTCATATTCATATAACTGACAAAGACATCTGTATATTTTATGCTAAGGCTGTCTGATTTTCACAAGCAAGAAAGTGTATTATTTGTCAGACCGCATGAACATCTCTGATACAGAACAGATGTAACAATTGAGTCTGGTCACTGTGTTTACATGGCAAATATTTCTGCAGTTTGTTAGAGCTCTAACTTGCCGAATAGCTGTTGGAACTAGAAGCACAGACAACACTCAACAGTATCATCTTGGGATTTTGCTGGTCATTAAATACTTAATGATAATCAAACAAACAAGTAATAAAGTTACTCAGTGACCTTCAGGTCACATCACATAGCGTAAGTAGTAAATGGTAGTTTGTCTGCATGTCCTTCTAGAGTCAATGCTTCATGAATGTTTACCATAAATGGTAATCCAAGCTCACTCTATGACAATACACATTTATGACATGCTTCTCCTTAGGTCTGAATAGTTAATATGTAACAAAATTACTCTGAGGTTGTCAGGGTCTCTTGTGTGATTATACTTACACTGTGACTTTGTATTGTTATTGACATAATCCTTCTTCCTTTTCTTGGCAGCTACTTCACAAATATCTGCAGCATACAGGTTCTCCTTGTTTTCATTGTCCAGCCTAAAAGGTGTAAGAGTTATATATTTTTAAAAGTTAAATAAATATAATCTAGTCAAGCACACTGTGCACTGTGAAATGTTCTGCAGATATGTTAATGTTGTCATTCACAATGCATTCAAACAACAGGCTATAATCGCATCTTCTATAGCAACACATAATGCATGAACTGCCTTTAATTCATGCATTTCAGCCCCCTACAGGATATATTCAGAACTACAGTGATGATGGTACATAAATATTCGATTGTAAAACATAAATATTATTTTTGAAAGTAATTTTCAAAATGAGTATTTGCACAAACATTTTCAGAAATGCCAGCATATGTTAAAAATTCTGTACAATACATTAAGTTCATGTTAATCTGATAACCTGATAATATCACACAACATTCCCATGTTAAATTTTCACTTGTTCGACAGTCAATGTTGTAGCTGATGTCTTCCAAACTTTGTCTTGTTTGTACACTGATGTCTTTGCACTGTATATTTGTATAAACATATTCAAAGTGCAATTATGCACGTTTTTCATATACTATGTACTGCTACCATAGAAAACAAATTACATCATCTATGATAACAACTGCACTGCTGAGACCCAGAGAAGGTGGTTCTACTTCTACTAGTCTTGGCTGCTCTGCTGTTTACACATGGCCTCAACATGCATTTTTGGTCTTTGGATTACGCTATGGGATTAAGTTATGGGATAAAGTAATACCAAAGCCAAGCTCGTGGATTCATTTGGTAAAAGTGGAATGTAAATTGAAGTAAAATGGAAATGACATATGAGGTTTTTACTCCATAAAGTAAAATTGTAAATGAAACTCGGACAAAGTATTTCCAGATACAGGTCTTGCAATGCTTCTTCCTCATTTACTTGGAAAGGTTTCCTAACACTGTCTACCTTGGCATCATCTATTAGGGGGCTGCACTTGCTTTGAAACCATCTCTGCTTTAGATATCTCATTACAAATAACTGACTTGTTTTGACCTGAGAAAATCCACCACTGATGCACTGTGCTCCTTTTCACTTTTTTATCAATTAATTGCAGGGTCCGATAAAAAGATAAGTGTGTGTGTGTGTGTGTGTGGTGGTAAGAAGAAAAAAAAACCCACTCACTTCCTCTATGTCAATGTGTGTATGTCTGTGTGTGCACTCTTTCTTGTAGCCCAGACCCATTCTGACATTTGTTTCCATGACAGCATGGCCAAAATGAGCTATAATTATGGGGTGTTACTTTTAAGCCATACAAGAGCCTACAGTCTGAATCTACAGGAAACCAGGTTACTTCAACATATCCAACCAACAAACGCCACAAAAACTTCACTGTACTCGCAGACACATACAAATGCTTAGATAATATCCCAGCTTGTCCTCAAAAGGAGTGCAATGCAGGCTGTTTGGTGAATTCTAAAGTACCATTCATAATAGTGAGAAACAGCAGGAGAGCCACAAAGAGCCTGTAAATGTAGGATATTTCACAAAGCAGGATTTTGCTAAATATTTGTGTACTTCAGTTATTAGGATGCAAGCACAGCCCCTCCAAGTGGTTTGATGTGAAATGTGGCATTCTAGAAAAACATACTGAGTCAAAACAGTTCTCTGCTGGAACCAGACGTCCAAAGTGTTCCTCTAGAAGCCAGCTCATAGAACGCTATTACATGACATCATTGTGAATACTCTGCCTAATGTCTGATACATTGTTTTACTATTACTTTGAAACAAGCTTTTGACCTATACTGTATTTTAAGACAGTAAGATAAAAGAAATAACTGAAGATAAAACCAGCACATGACAGCAAACAAAGTGATTATTTTTTACATTGTAGTCATTGCTTAGTTTCTATCACCACCTGTATAACTGTCTCTTCTGTGCACTCGAACACTCTCAAAGCACTCCCTGTGACTGAATTATGCAGAAATTTTGAAAAAATAGTAAAGGGCATTCCTACTACAGGTCTCATTTGTGGACTAAAGTTTAAGCTTTGCAGCAAATCCTGCTTTGTGGGATAGGTCTGCATAATTAATGTGTGACCAAGTACAGACTTAAGCCTTTAGTTTAAAACCAAGAAAAGGATCCTCACTCTTCCAGCTCGAGTTTGTTGTTGTTATCCCCCAAGCCGTGGCCGAAAAACTCGAAAGGTTTCCATCCGTCCTCGGTCTTTATCCAACTCCAGCCAGGAGACCTCCAGTCTTGGCCCAAGAATGGCATCTTCTGCTGTGCTGAGAGGAGAGACACTGAGTGACAAAGCTGCTTTCAAAAACATAATTGGACTAAAACTGATTAACGTTCATATCTGCTTAAGACAGCCTCTGTCATTACTTTATATGCAACGACACCTACACCTCGTGGTTATAACTAGAAAAGGTTGATTGCTGGTGCTTCGTTTTTTATATTTAACCCTAACAGTGTTTATTTTTTTCTCTTTTCTTTTTTTCTGCAGAGCTGCGCTAACGTTAGCCTAGCCTTCATCTTTTCACCAAAACACAGGCAGGCTGCCAAAGACCTTAACGTTATCTTGCCAAAAAAACAATTTAGCGATGAAGACAGCTCAAATAATGGCCAGCTGGTAATGTTTTATGAACCTAGGAACTGATATATGTGGACAAGCTTCTCTTACCGTGATTTCTTTGTTGTGTGAGGGAAAACAAATTCTGCTTCTCTTTAATATTGACGGAAGTAAACAGTCAGTACAACGGAATGTGGCCCCGCCCCATAAGCGCTCCAATTGGTTGCTGCGTTTGAGTTTATTTTGTTGCTACCCGAAATCCTGAGGCTGATTGGTTACCGCCCCTCTGGATCAGTGTCAGTCTGATCCTGTGTGTTTTGTCCGGGCTGCTTCCTACACGTGAGCCAGGCGCTGCACATGGACCCGTGTTTTGGTTTTGAGCTGGAGGAAGGGGTAATGGAGAGAGGACAGAAAGGAAAGAGGGGACCAGCAGAAGGAAAGTCTGAATGTGGGCTATTCATCAGAGGAAAGAAAAACAGATCCCTGACAATACATAGGAAAGTAAACGACTATAAGATAATATAATATAAGATAAGATAAGATAATACAATCCTGTGTTACTTTAGCAAGTCGGAGATTTGCATTACAGCAGCAAAATGGACAGAACAAGAGCAAAAGTAGAAGCAGCATAACCAATATAACAAAGCAATGCAACGCAATAGTATAATAGAAAAGTACACTATACAAATATTACAAAATATAGAACTATAAAAATAAAGCTATTGTGACTATCCTGTTGCATTTTGGACGAATCATATATTCATGTTGCATGAGAGTGTGTGTGTGTATGTGTGTGTGTGTGTGTGTATCTACTAACCTGAGCTAAAATCCAAGAACACTATTTCCTATTAAGGATAGCTCTTGCTTATGGCCCGCCTACTTCCCAGTCAGAAATAGGCTAAAAGTTAAATTTTAATCGTACTCCAGTAACACATTTATTTCATAGCTCTGCATATCCTTAACCTGATCATAGGTTACTTGGCTGCTGTTCAGACCATATTAGGACAGGAGTTTATCAAGGGTGAGGATTTAAACAGCCAAAATAATTCTGCACACACTACATTACTTACTCAGTATTTACTAAAGGTACATTCAATATGTCAGACATGCACTGTTACATATTCTTTCAATCTTATAAAGGAATTTTGACATATTTTCATTTCTAGTTGTTCATTGAACAGCTTTCTAGTGCTTAACAAGAATAAAAATCTACAGTTTATGAAATAAATGGAGAATTGGTGAAGCCTCCTTCTTCGAGGGTGAGGAGGGGGTCTATCTATGAGGGTCCCACCTTGAATGTAATAGATGTACTGCTAAAGTCTCTCAGATGTAAAAGCACACATACAGAGGTCTTGTGGAGTCCATGCTTCATTGATTCAGAGCTGTTTTGGTGGTACAAGCAGGACCTCCACAATACCAGGTGGTTTTAATATTGTGGCTGATCAGCGTATATAAACATAATCAAGATTTTATTTTACCATTTAGTTCATAGGGTAGTTCAAGGGAGCTGCTGGTTGTGAGACAGTCGATTTGAGAGACAAACCTCTTCCAATACTGACTTTTGTAAAAATACACAAACATAGTGCTTCACAAATAATCTCTGTATATGGTCAGATGTGTCCTGGTATATGACTGAACATTTGGTTTGTGAACAATTAATACCAAAGGTTACTAAAGCTTATTTTGTTTTTTTGTCAGTGTGCTATAAAAGCTCCCAAATCCTTGTGTTTTTCATGGACTTTATTTTAAAAAATGATATATATATGTATATATATATATTTTGACAAGTGTGTGGTTTTATATGCCAAAAACAGTCACAATGTCTTTTTACATGACCATCTCCAGCCTCTTTGTATCCCCTAAAATTAGGCAGGCTTTTTTGGTATTGTGCCTTTAATACTGAAATATGTAAATTACCTCTGTTATGATTGGTTGCCCTTATTCCAAAGGCACTTTGGCTTCACACATCTTATATATGAACATGCTGTTTTTGTGACATCACAAAAATGGGCAAACCTTTTGCGGCTTAGCTTTGACAAGTGAACAGAAACGTTATTAACATTTACATTCAACATCGAACTCTTTTATTTTAAAAAGGTGAAAAAATTCCATCCAATATATAGACCTTTAAGTGACATTTACTCCAATATACAGTACTATGCAAAAGTCTTAGGTGCTTTGCAACGTTTTTAAAACCATTTTTCTCAGCGCGTAATAAAGTGTTTTCTGCTAGCAAAGTTACCATTAGAATAAATGCAAGCAAAAAAGAAAGCAGTAAAAAATTATGAGGATTTGTTTTATTTGTAAAAAACTCCATCAGCAGCTCCTGATGTAATTTAATGAAGAACTGATCGAGTCAAACCAGGTTTCTGATGGAAACTTCAAGCAATTCTGGCCTTCCACGAGGAACACATTGATCTACTGCACATCACAATTTACAGTATATATTTTTTTACTTATTCTTTTTAGTTTTATTTAGTTTATTAACATTAATGTGAAAAAACACACTGCATATATGATCTAAACAGTTTTTAAATATCATGTTTGTTGGGGTTCAAGACTTTTGCACAGTACTT
>JBBPCX010117138.1:0-20494 GCA_037974365.1 Hydrocynus forskahlii
GGTCGTGTATCTGAGTGTCGCGACTTTGGTTTCATATCATATATCGTTACAGCCCTAATATATATGTGTGTGTATATATATATATATATATATATATATATATATACACATATATATACACATACATTATATATATACTGTATGTATATATGTATATATAAATATACAAACACACACTTGTAAATAATAAAATACACACATATAATACACATACATATATAAAATTCACAATATATTCATAACATTTAATAACATAATATATATTATCCAAATACATATAATTATATATAATAAAAGACCCAGCCTTCCAGAAGTGTCACTATTCCTACACTCCACTGTACTCCACATAATATGCGCATAACTTCCGGTAAATCGTATTCAGAACATACAGAGGTGCTCTGAACCCATACTGAAGTACTGAATCCTATTCTTGCCAACAAAAAAAGGTGTAAACGCATTAAAAGTGGTTTAAAACAAGGTGATATTATCTTACCTCATCCATCGTGGCAAAAAGTCACATATGGGAGTATTTTAACTTGCTTTGCGGAATAATCATGAATAACATGAAAAGTTTGGAAGGAGACCAGTGCACTTCAGTAAGGATGGGCATAGGGCTGGGTTTTAATGAGGACTGTCGACAAAAACGTTCATTTAAAAAAGAGCTTGAACAGTTCATACCATCATGCTTGAGTGGTCCCAGCAGGGGCAGGAAAGGTTCACACAGCAGGATGCCCACGCCTCGCAGGACTCGGGAGATCATTCAGCCATGCTGCAGCTGTTTTGGAAAAATATATGATTGGTTGGATCTTAAATAATTAATAGAATTTCAGATGACCTAATCTGATATTTCTGTAATAATTCACTTAATTATGGGCACAGGATATAGGTGAATATCGTACATTTGTATACATTTGTGTATTCCTTTCACCCAAGTCATCTTTATGAAGGTTTTAGTTCTTTCAAATATATTAAGAATAGCAAAAGAATGAATAAAGTATTTAAGAATATACCACTGTTCTCTTATGTCCCACACATGTACTGTTAATTCTGTCATTCCAATAAAAGACAGAGAAGAAATTACAAAATTTTATTGAAAAAATAAAGATAGTTCATGAAATAAGAGTAAATGAGTTCAGTCGTGTTGAACTGTGACAAAGCGATTCCATGTTCTGTGTGAGAAAAGTGATGTTTATTGGTAGAACAATTAGTGAGCATCTGGAACAGGAGTGCTGCACTTTCTGTGATCGAAACAATCCACCTCCAGTCATACATTTAACTTTGCTCTTCTCTAATGATGGCCACAAATCATGTCCCAGAGCTTCTCAAAGATATTGGAACTAAAATAAAATGGTTGTTTTACAAGCTAGCTTGAAAAACCCAGCTTCCTCAGAACAATGCTTAATGACCCGTTTACAACCAGATGCTCCACACACATCTTGAAATTCACATGAAACATTGAAAGCCAGCAATTGTATGACAGGATTCTTAAGTAAGCTAATGTAAATATAATTACATTAAAAGAACATGGTAATATTATAGCTTACAACATCACCTGTAGCATGACGTTCCATAACAAGCCCATTCTCTTTGCTTTTTCCCTTCAGATCTACACTAATCTCATTTGTGGCCTCTCTGGCATCCAGCTAATGTAAATCTATCATTGCAATGGCGTACTTCAATTCCTAAATTTTCATGCGCACTATATGTAATTTTTGTGGGGGTTTTTTCTGACATCCTATAAATTGGAACAGACGAAGACAAGAACCAATGATGCCACATTTTACAAATGAATTATTTTTATTCAACAATTTCCGAACTATGCTGCATCACATACAACAATCCATGACTATCTGTGCTCTCATTGTAATGAAACATGCAGTTGGTCAGTGTTCTAGAAACAAAGTATACTATGCCATAATAAACCATGATGAAGAAAAATATTGCTCCATACAGCTTTGAGACATACTATGTTTGCATGGGTCGAACAAAATGCAGGGACAAAAAACGCCTAGAGAGACACATTAGTTCTTCAAACGTAGTTCTTCATGTGTTCTCATAACAGTGTCAACAAGTTTGACAGCAATCTGACATACGTTGCACAAGATTCATCTTGATGACTATTTAGTACTATGTATTTACCATTTAAGTGTTTTTTTTCAGTTATTGCGTGTGTATACATCAATTCACATCTATATTATTAAATTCATCCTTTTGGATTTCACAGTGAGAGCTAGTCTGGTGATGTTATAACCTCAACGCAGTGAAGCTGAAATTTGTTCTATTTGTGGTCCAAAATGAATTTTCCACAGGCTCTACTTACTAGCCAGATCTATTTTGATGCACACGTATTTAAGCATTTAGCCTGAAAATCACAATTGGTTTAAACAAGATAGGAGTGCACTAAAATAACTGCGTTAGAATCCACTTATCAGACTTGCAAAAGTCTTGAGCCACCCCACGATACATGTAGAAAGCACCTGATTGGCGACAGCTTAATTTTTCGGCATGACAATGATCCTAAACACACTGACAATGCAGTCAAAGTATACCACGATAAACTATGATTGAACACTATCAAGAATGGACTGGCTTCCCCCAAAACCCGGATCTCAAGCAGTGTGGGATCATCTCGACAGAGAACAGAACAAAAGGCAGCCAATATTCAAAGAAGAGCTTTGGAATGTCCTTCAGGAAGCCTGGAGAACTATTCCTGAGGACTACTTGCCAAAGAGAGTTCAGGCTGTGAACAGTGGTCATAATGATGGTCATACCAAACACTGACTTTAAAGCTTGTTAGAATTTGTGTCGTATACCGTGCATGTTTGCAATAAATAAAGTAGCAATATATACATTGTGCTTGTTTATTATCATGCATAAACTTTTTGTCTTAAATCAGAGCAAAAACCCAGCTGTGTCTTACACTCCATTATCTATATTAGAAAAGAAAAACCAAACAAAGAAAACAATAACACAGGGAGCTCCCATTATGTGATCCATAAACCTGTTTAACGTGATGTTATTTGTACATGTGGTTACCCATGTGGTTTTAATGCAAATGGCTTATACTGGTCTCCACAGCATTCTCCAAAGCATTTCTTTTCACTCACACTCCACAGAAGGATAGCACAGGAAATCGCCCATAATTGGTAAGACGTACTTATCCTTAATGTGTGTGTGCAGTAAAATAAAATATGCCATTCATCAGCATTTAGACAAAGTCATCTCTATGGTAAACAGGAGAACGAGCTTCTTAGGAGAAAGAAATTTACACAACAAAAGAGGGGCTTAACAAGTCCTTTCAGAGCATACCAAGCATAGGAATATTATGATGCAGAATATTAAGTGCATTAGGAGCAGGGCGCCAGGGGCTATGAAGATGAATTAAGGCAACAGGCAACGATGAATCTATTATCAGCACTGTCGCCACTTCATACTGAGATTAGCTTTTGGTGTTCGTTAATCTATCTAAAATGGCTTGTTGTAGGAAATGCCATTGTTGAAATATAATGCAGCCATTTCATGGTGCTGTCATTACCTTGCTGAAAAAAAAATCATCTTTCGCTTTATCTCCAAAATCATTTCTAAATACATCTCTTAACATTCATAATAGCTCCATCACTTGAGAAATAAATTCTTCAGGAAAGCTGACCTGACAACAGGAAAAATTATGAAAAAGAAGAAAGGCCAGTCTGAACTAATCTAGTATGACTGAATCTGGTCACTCAGTCATTTAGTCAGGCTCCCTGGCTGCTGTATTTGGTAAAAAGCCCAGCAGGGACCGTAAAATGCTCTGCATGGCCATTTCCTTTTCTACAGAAGCTGCACCCGGCCTCGGGAGAGCCGGGAGAGGTAACTGCATCCCGACTGGTCGTTTAATCAGCATCCAGCAGTTTCCTGAATGCCCCGACGTAATGACATACGCTGGAGCTCAAAAACATGATTAGGGCAATGGAGCCAAATACAGAAGCCCACTCTATGCTTTGGAAGTAACCAATGGACAAATCTTTTTGCCTAAACACAGAAGACCACCCCACCTGCCGATTCAGCTCCATTAAGGATTATCCGCTATTTACAAAAGGCTATAAGTGTGGATCTCAGTAGGCTTTGATCTGAATTTCTAATGACCCTCAGTGGAGAGCTAGTCTACACAGTCTCAGAGCAGATGTAACCTGACAGGGGTCTGGCAACCCACACTCTCCACAGAGCCCAGGAAGAAGCACACAGGGCATCAGGCATCTCTTAGCTGTGTAATAGTTGCTTATAAGCGAGTGTATGCATAAAAAAAGATTTGCTGGGTATTTCAGCCTGTTCCAAAAAACTGTTCAGAATGTATAGAAACTAGATCTAGGGACTAGGAAATCTGATTTGCTTGAAGAAAACAGAACAGTGCAATCAAAACAAGACTGCTATAGCACATTATTGTATCATAGAGAACCAGTACCCAGCAAGAATGGGTTCGTTAGCTTTTTTAATGCAAGGCTAAACATTATCAGAAACTGTAATTCATAACAAAAAATCCTTATATAAGCTGAATTTCTTTTAATGCCCAGCACTAAGCCCCAACACCTGTACACACAGAAAACTAGTCACCAACAAATAGGTTACATCCATCTTGCTCTTCCCAAAACCATTCAGTCTGGAGTTCAACCCTCACTGAAATAAAGGACATGAGCTAATTATGCCGGGGAGCCACTGGGAGTTCATGGTCAGTGGGCTCTGTGAAATGAGCGAGCTGTGTAGTCTGGAACAGCTCTGCCTGGAGGGCCGCCCCACGCTCAAACAGGCACCCTGCTCACTGCTCTTACCTTATACCCCCTCTCAATCACAGCTAAGCATCCACACAAACACACCTGAGAAAAAGACAGAGAGAAAGAGAGAAAAGTGGCCTAACAATTCAGCTCAAAAGCAACATATCTCTACAAACAGGGCAAAAGAACTTCATATGTGAATTTCTCCTTGTGATGTAGGACCATATTAGACAGCTACAGCACTTTAGTTCCATCGTTAGCACCATCCTTTTTGACACACTAAAGCATTGTTTCAGACACTCTGCAACTCTCTTTGTTTGGAAATATGCTAATGCGTTCAACTACAAGGCTTTGATGGATCTAATTTGCATAGCATCGAATCTCTAGGTTATTAGCAAGTCAGCCAATACCAGAAGAAGGAAGCTAGCATGCATGCCGGTAAATGTCTATCGGGGAAACACCACAGCACACTCTTTTTTTTCCCACAGGTTCATCAGTGTGTCCCACAGTGTCACTATGAAACACGCATCCATATGATACAAAAGTGCAAAGTGACACGTATGGGCTGTTTTATATTCACGAATGCACAATAACACATTGCGTGAGATATAACATGACGTTTGCATGCAGAAGGTCCATTATAATATCCATTATAATATCCATTATAACAGCAAGCGGCAGATGATGGAAGCCCCCAGTCCCATCCAGAGGTTTCTGCCAGGGAGTTCCACTTGCCTGTCTGGCAAGTGGTCCTAATGTCATTTTATGATGTAACCTTATATCTTTTCAGCCCCAGACCTGGGTTCATTTTCTACCTGGGTTCTCATTCATAAAGTATGACAGGAAAGCATGCATTAGTTCCATGAAAAATCCACCTTTCATGCAATGACAATGAGGTTCACAAACTTCTCTTCATAGAAATCATTAAAGACGCTGACTATGCCAAGATAGGACTTTTGTAGGGAACTGCTAAATTCGTTCATATGCATATCTGTGTTAGACTGAAGAGCTTAATTGTTACATTGCCCTAATAACCCTAACCCTAACCCTAACCCTAACAACTGTGTATAAACAACTTACTTGTCAGACAAGACTGCAAAGAACCTTGGACTGCAAAGAAAACAAACAAATGGATCCTTGACCAAATCAATGTCGCCACTTCGTCGAGACCCAAATACCCCAAACTTCACTGCCAAACACCCAAGCTGTGTTCAAAAAGTGCACTCGTTCACTATGTAGAGCACTATGTAGTGCATCAGCCATTTTGTAGTGTTGTTTGAAATTCCAACCATCAGTTTGACCCACTAGGTAGTGCACTGTACACTACATGAATACACATATACCATCATGCATTGCGGGTTTGTTTTCCTGTTATCCCGCAAAGTAAAGTCAAGAAGAGGAAGAACCAGTACAGTCGCCAGCAATGGAGAACGTCATGCACAAATGTGAGTGGTGTTTTGTTGTTCAAGTTTATCATAACGTTATGGTAATGAATTAAGTCCCATGGAACCAACAGTATGAATTCTTTTGTTTTCAAATCACATATCGTTTTAATGATATCAGGCTTAGCACGGCAAATTTACCTCAGTGTATGTGGAGCTACTGTAGAGTTAAATACTTTATTTAAGCAATATAACACGACTGAAAGTGAGGTTGTTCGTAGGTAACATAACATCCCGAGTGTCCGAAATGAACTAAACGTCGCCTCCTCTTGCTCACTAGTTAACCCCCTATATAGCAAACACTATATAGTAAATGAGTGAGCGAGTGAACGAGCGCACTTTTCAAACACAGCTCCAGTCTTATTTTGGACATATGAGAGAATGCAATTAACTAGAAAAGATAATTGTGCTTGGAAATGTTGAAAATAAAAGATAAAATGATGGAGATAATCAGAAATATCATGGACAATACATTAAGAGGACTGAAGGCCTAAACATATGACAGGAGAAGCACTGTCCACATGACCACCAGAGGCTGGAATCAACTTGACATCAACTAATAATAACAAGACACCAAGCTAAACATATTTTAAATGCATTACTGGCAATAACGAATCATTTCTCCTTGTCTTGAACCCAGGCTCTGCCACTTGTGACCTTGCTCAAGGGTACCTCAGTGGTGCCACTAGCAGTCCCGGGATTTGAACCCAGGCCCCTCTGATCACAGGGGCAACGCCCTAACCACTACTAGACCACCAGCTGAATGTGTTGGATCATCTAATTCACTCCTTATCAATATAATACGACAATTATGTGAGAAATTAGACTGCACTCATGTTTTTTTGAGCAGTAGCTATACTGTCCCTATTTCACAAGCGTGCACCTTGAGTAGAAAGAGTTCATTTATTGACCATCTGATCAGTTGCTGACACTGAATGACTGGCTTAGATTATGCTATTCATCCCTCGGCTGCACATTTTGACCAACTGAGGGAGCAGCAGCAAGTGAGAAACCCCCCCGAATGTTAACGTTAAATTGATATGGTATGTTTTCTAAACTCAATTATTTGATAAGAAAACGATCGCTTGGTTTTAACATAGTAAGTAGTAGTAGCAGCAGAAACATAAACAATATGTAAAAAACTACAATGTTAAAGTCAAATAAGCTTTTATGTTGTTTGCATTTTAACTGAGCATTAAAGTCACTCAAAGATGGCAATAATAAAAACATCTTCTGTGGCTTCTGTATACAAGGTGGAAGAGCAAATATTACTAAGCGGTCCATTCAAATGAGCTCTTATCTAAGTATCATTGCAGACATTCTATTTTACATAAGTAAGCAGAGCGCCTGCCTGAAACAGCTTCTGCATCCTACATGTGTGACGTACACCGTTAAAGACCAGAGGGCACTTTAAATGTTCACTTATGGTTTAGTAATATTTTATTAATCACTGAATCAAAATTAAATAGATACGTAAATGGGACTGTCACTGTTGCAATACTTTTGTGGTTATTCAGATATTTCTCGAGGCCATTTGAAAATATGAACATAGCCTCGCTAATCTCTTTAGCATAAAAATCTGTCTCAATTGCTTTAAATGAACTGCACTTTTACCTTGGCTTGTCTAGTAAGTATCACAGAAAAAGGACGATCTGCAGTCACTTAATGACTCCTCTAATGACCCCGGTTATATAACGGAGACTCAGTGGACTGAAGTCATGATCTAATCCAATCTTTTAATGGAGAACAACTACAGTTAAATTAAGCAGAAAGAGTCCATTACGATGTTCGTAAGTGTACATCAGCTGAACACTGTATGAGGACCCTGAACATTTCTTTAAAATGACCATATCTCATTAAGTCTGGTTAGTATGCTGTCTGGCTAAAACCTACAGAGACCTCACCTGTCCTGAGTTCAGATATTTTAGCATAAATCTATCAACACCGTATCTGAGAAGCCAAAGAATTGTGACTAGAATTTTTCCACTTCCACTTCCAATTTTTCCATGAAAACATTGAGCATCTGATGGTCTCAATCTCACTTAAGGAGACTCTATACCCTATAGGGTTCTCTGGAGCAGTAACAAAATCAGCCTGAGTGCATCATGCCTGATGCCAAGCATCACCTAAAGGGGTAAAGAAAGCCAGCACAGAGTGGAACTATGCACTGCGGATTGATGAAGCTCCATCCAATACTTTTAGGATAAAATGAAGGGGTTTCTGAACCAGAACTATTTATTCAACATCAGTACCTGATCTTACTAATGCCCTTATGAATACAGTCAAATCCTCAGCGTAATGTTACAAAATCTAAAGTCTTACCACATGACTAGCTGTTACTCCTTATAAAGACCCTTTCAGAAGAAATGTTGAGTATCTGTCCGCAAACTTTTGGACATTTACTATTGGATTCCCAGACATGCATTAAGACTAATCTTGGACTAAATTTGAGTGTCAAAAGAGAATTCCCTTTAGAAATTCTATTTAGTCGCACCTTTGTTCTGAACCTATAAAGTATTGGGCTCATTTGAAGGCTTCTGCAGTAATGCAGTAAACAGAGTTTCTTTGTGCAAAGACACTTGGAGAAGGAGAGAGCATCTTCTGAACAAAGATCACTAAAGGACGATTTCTCTCTCACAGGCTAATTTCCTTGTCACTTGAAGGTGACTCCTTTAAAGACCCATTTCAGTCCAGCACGAGGCACAGAAACCGGGGAAAAACGAACCGTGCATGCACACAGATGAAGGTCATAGCTGGTAGATATAGTTACACTGATGTGTCCCCGTAAAGCACTTTATCAGGAGGTGAAGAGGAGAGACACCGGTCACTTACATTACAGGCTGCTTCACACGATCAGAGAA
Source organism: Hydrocynus forskahlii (assembly GCA_037974365.1). NCBI lineage: Eukaryota > Metazoa > Chordata > Actinopteri > Characiformes > Alestidae > Hydrocynus > Hydrocynus forskahlii. The sequence continues at coordinate 9,052 of JBBPCX010117138.1, forward strand.
ACACAGTCCACCGAGCCTCATCCACTTCACCGGGCTCACGCCTCCCCAACCTGAGCTCGAGTTGGGGTCATAGTTAACGACCTTAAATTAAAATATTTTACCACTCCAGTGTTAACCAGCTGAAAGTGCTGTAAAATCTACTATGGTTCGATTTTCCAGCTCCTGTTAGAAGCGGTCTCTCCCTCCAGCCCTGCAGGAGCAGCCTTCTCCCTCACGTTCCCGTGGAAACGGACATGGTCATCGCTGATTGGCCAGTGAGAGGTGTGCATAAGACGCGTAGCTCCGCCCATTTTCAAACTTTCCTCTTTGAGATGCCGCACCTGTTCTTCTGCATATCTAAATTTATTCTGCATAAATAATATTATTAAATAAAATTATATAATATTATTAAATAAAATTATATATATATATATATACATATATATGTATATATATATATACATACATACATATACATATACATATATATACATACATGTTTTGTAGAGTACTGCTATATGAACAAAAGTGCAATAACATTTGGTTTGTAAACACTTTAAACAAATAAGGAGCTTTTTTAACAGCAATGTTCACTTTAACACAGTTACACAGCTGTAGTTCAGATATTTCTGTAAATCTCAACTTAAACAGTAACGTAATCAAATCAAATATAAAACCAAAGCTATCTGCCACTGCAGGGCATTCATGTTTTATCTAGTTTATTATAGTTACCCTCAGAGCCCAGAGCGTGGGGGGCGGAACCATTATAGCAATTGTAAAGGAGGACCAACTCTTTGTGAAAGTCTGTGTATCTGAATGCAATGTCATTAAAGTCTCTGTTGGTTTAATGGTCAAGTGTCCAAATACTTTTGTCCACGCAGCGCTCTTGGTCTCGGCGTGTTTTCGCGGGGTTCAAGCGTCCCATTATTTTTGTCCATATAATATGGACAAAATTAATGGGACGCCTGATATAATACCGACAAATGTAAAGGGATGCCTGGCGTAAAGGGAGCCCAGGAACAAGATACTGTTTTATTAGATATAAACACACTACCGTTATTCTTATTCAGACATTCAGATACAGACATACTAGAGTAACAGCAGAACATTTAACTTAACTGTCTCATCTAAAAAGACATAAACAGTACGGAATAAAAGCTAAGCCTCATATGCTTAGTATATAAAATGAACAATGTGTGTATGTGATATGTATGTGTGGGCATGTGGATTGACCTTTAATTGCAAATTGACTGACTCCAGCATATGGAGCAGCTCTGTATTATCCAGCTCCAACAGCATGCCTGTAATTTTTCCAACCAGAGTGGGGTGCCTGCTTTGAATGAGCGGGTACAGCTCCTCACCTGGAGAGCCAGAAGAAACTTCAAATTCATGTCGCAGTTTATGTATCAGGTCAAGTGAAGTGCTAGAAAATCAGGAGTGGACCTGAGTTGTGTTTTGGCTTGAACGTTTAAAATTGTGACTTACCGAGCACCTGCTTTTGGTCTTCTTCAGAAGTTCCGTCCAGGATGGAGGTGGTCAGTGGCTCCTGCACATGCACTGCAGGCTAGGGATGGAATGAAGAAAGATTACTTTATAAAAGAAAGAACGAAAGGAAATAGCCTAAGTAAAAATACTGACTATGAGGGACTATGTGTGTATACCTGCTGCATATGTGTCTGTTGCTGATTGTCCAGGTGCTGCAGTGAGTTGAGCACTTCTGGACTGTATTTATAATGCAGCACTGCTTTCACAGGAGCTGCTCCAGAAGCTGGTCCTGCACAAACAGACCGTGGGCGCAAAAGCTGAGGCCCTACAAGAACACACACACAGTTGAGAACAGATCATGTATGTGTGTCTTGAGTAACATTCACTAATGTGTAAACCTTGTCTAAAGGGATGTGTGTGACTGGGCAGGAATGGAAAGAGCTGCACTGGAGCAGGCTGGAATGAAGAGAGCTGCACTGGAGCAGGCTGCACTTATCTATAACTACTATTACTGTATCAACACAGTCAGTCTTATTGGTTATGTACCTGCACTTTATCCATTACTGTTATACGATTTTGTTTGTTTGTTTGTTTGTTTGTTTGTTTTTTTAATTATTGATTTGGGGGTGTTGGGGGGGTTACGGTCAGGCATTGCAAAAAGCATTTTACTGCATGTTGTATGTATAATTGTGAACGTGACAGATAAAATCTTGAATTCGAATCAGGCTGGAATGGAGGCAGCTGCACTGGAGCAGGCTGCACTGGAGCAAGCTGGAATGAAATGGAATGGAATAGAGAAGACTGGAATGGAGAGGGCTGGACTGGAGTGGGCTGGAATGGAGTGAGCTACACAGCTCGCTCCAGTGTAGCTCACTCCATTCCAGCCCACTGGTTGCTATGGTACTTCAAATAGAAATAATGCAGGAATACTGATCTAGAATCAGTTTTTGGAACAACAACTATCCTAACACAGAGGAATCTGATCTGAGATCAGTCCTCCTTACAACTGGACTGTTATAGAAGAGATTAATGAGGTTAAAAGATCTCCCTCTGTACCTGCTCTCCTTTGCTCTGCTGAGTTTCTTTCCTTTCCTCCTTTATTTCTCCTCTCCTCTGCTGGTGGAGAGTAGTCGTCTCTTCTCTTCCGCAGGTTCTCCAGGCCTCTGACTGTGATCTTCTCTGTTCTTTTCCTTCCTGGTTTCTCTTTTGATCTCCTGGATCTTTTTCCTTCTTCAGCTCCTCACTGACCTTCTTAGAGATTATATTCCGCTTTTTCCTCTCGTCCCTCTACGGGTCTTTTTCATTGCAGAACTCTGTTTTGGTTTGTCCAGGTCTTTGTTCGCCACGTTCCCTTCGGCTTCAGATGCTGAACAGAAATGGGAGAAGTCAAGCAGTTGCAAGTTTGGATGGATAACAATAATTATGTCCGCGATTTCATTATGAACATTTCATGACTGGTACCATAATGTCTTATATTTTGTCTCTTTCTCACCCAGAAGTGGACCGTTAGATGATTCAGTCTGGTGGAGGTAAACATCTGATTAGGTTTCATTGTCTCTCTCCAGTATTCCAATTATGTCTTTTTCTGCAACACAAATTTCTTTAAAGTAAGTATTTATTTTAAAATGTGTTTATTTAGCCATAATTATGTCCTTGGTTTCATTGTGAATCTTTCATCAGTTGTCTATCTGCACTGTTGTCATAGTGTCTTACTCACCCAGAAGTGGACTGTTAGATGTTTCAGTCTGGTCCAGGTGAACATCTGATGTAGTCTGAATGATATCAATGATCTCAACACAATTCTCATTGATTCAGCAGCGCTCATGATCTTCCCCTTCTCCAGTACTGACACTGAAGAATCAGTTTCTCCACAAAGGCCCTAACAGCTTCAGCCTCTACCTCTGGATCTGTCTCAGCCTCAACCTTTGACTCCTTTTGCCTCTTCCTCTACTGGAGCCTCAGCATCTGCCTCAGCCACTGCCTCTTTCTCAGCCTCAGTCTCTGCCTCATTATTTTTCTCAGCCTCAGTCTCTGCCTCTGGATCTTTCTCAGCCTCAGCTTCTACCTCTGCATCTTTTTCTAACTTCAGCTTGAGGCTACCTGTATTAACACCAGTAAAGGTCAAGGTTGTCCAGGATTCAGAATCTACATTTAGTTCTCCGTCTGGTTATGTTCTTGAACTCCCTGATGGTTTGGTCCTCAGCTTTGGTGAGCAGCTGCGTCAGCATCTGATTCTCTGTTTTTACATCAACAAACCCCTCAGTTTTCCAGCTGAGTCATTTCTATCACATCACTTACTCCTGCTCTTTGCTCACTTAGAAGGGTTTTTGTTTCAAGGTCATCCAGAAGAATCTCCATCAGCCCCTTAATGGCCTCAGCTTCAGCTTCAGCACTCTGGATCTTCTCTACTGTTTCAAAGTCAGTCTCTGCCTGTCACATGCACGAGTCAGGTGACGCGCAAAAGTCATAGGAAATGAGCGCGTCACAGAGTATATAAACAGGAAACGGGATTTCCTCTATGCTCATTCATTGAGTTCACTCTCTCCTCATCTCATGTGAGTACTCGCTTTTCTTGTGCATGAGTATGAACGTAGATTCCGGTGGGAATCTTACTCTAGCAGAGAGCGTTCGTAGAACAAGGTGCGTGACGAAACAGCCCTTTCGCTTCTGTCCGCGTCTGGGCTCTTCCACCACGCTACACAGGCGAACCTCAACAAGCCATGTACGTTCCTGTTCACTCTCTGACCGTGACAGAACGAATGCACCTGTTGTCGTGAGCCCAGCGGACTGGGGTCGGCTGGTGGCGGTTGTCAAGATGCAGGGCAAGGAGATCGCTAATCTGAGGCAGGAGGTGGCTGAATTAAAACACCAGGTCACTCTCCTGCAGCAGCAGCAGCCCTCCAAAACCCATGTCGAGACATCTCCGTTTCAGCCACCCTCTCCGTCTCCTCCTACCACCTCATCTTCTGCATCTTCCTCACATGTCTTACCTAAAATAACATTGACGTAAAAATGGAATGGGGTTGACGGGAAGTGCAAGGTATTTCTAACAAACTTGTCTCTTGTTTTCGAATTTCAGCCTGAGCGCTACCCCAGTGACAGAGCGAGGATCGCACTTCTCGTCTCCCTCCTCACCGGCCAGGCAGCAGAGTGGGCAGCGGTGGTCTTGAGAACCAACTCGGCGGACAGTCACGTCTACAACAATTTCACCCAACTCCTCAAGGCTGCCTTCCAACACCCCGACAGTGAGGTGGAGGTCTCCTCCAAGCTATACCATCTGCGGCAGGGGAACCGTCCGGTCAGCAAATACACCACAGAGTTTCGTACTCTCGCCGTGCAGATGGCGTGGGGTGACTCCGCACTCCGGACGACCTTCTACGAGGGGCTAGCTGTCCGTATTAAAGACCAACTGGTCGGACGGGAGCTTCCTGACACTCTAGAAGGACTAATCCAACTATGCATGCGAATAGACCAACGCATGCGCTCCCGTCCTTGGTCAGCTCCTCGTACCCTGCCGCCTACAGCATCTACAGTGCTCTACAAGATCGTGGCTACTACCCCGGATCCTCCACCTCCGTCGGATGCCCACTCCAGAGCCGGGGAACCCATGCAGTTAGGGCGCACTTCCCTGAGCCCGACGGAGTGAGCCTGATGCTACAGGCTCTGTGCTTACTGTGCCTCCCCAGACCACCATCATGCCAAGTAGGGCATTTGCCTACCTCGACAACATCCTCATTTACTTGAAGACTGAAGAAGAGCACACCCAGCATGTCAGAGCAGTGTTAAAGAGGTTGCTGGTCCACTGACTGTTCTGCAAGTTGGAGAAATGCGCTTTCCACCAGCGCTCCATCACATTTCTGGGGTTTGTAATAACTCCTCAGGGTATGGACATGGACCCCCAGAAGCTGGATGCTGTGCGAAGTTGGCCTCTACCCGCTTCGCTTAAACAGCTCCAGCGCTTCCTGGGGTTTGCGAACTTCTACCGACGCTTCATCCGGGGCTTTAGTTCAGTCCCAACGCAGTCCAGATCAGAAACTGCATCTGTGCAGTTTCTTCTCCAGAAAATTTAATCCCACTCAGCAGCGATACGGGGTAGGGGACCACGAGCTGTTGGCCATCAAGTGGGCTCTGGAGGAATGGCGTCACTGGCTTCAGGGCGGCCGTGATCCATTCATCGTTTGGACCAACCACCAAAATCTCATCAGCATCCAGCAGGCGAAACATCTTAATCCTCGTCAGGCATGGTGGGCCCTGTTCTTTGAGCAGTTTCACTTCACCATCTCCTACCGTCCGGGGTCTAAAAACACCAAGGTGGACGCACTCTCCCGAGCCCATGAAAAGGACGCACCCTGGACGGACCCCGCGCCTGTCCTCCCACCTGAGATCGTTGTTTTGCCCCTCCGGTGGGAGTTGGAAGATTGAGTTCACCAGGGGCAGGCCTTGGAGCCCCCACCGGCAGTCACTCCGCATGGACGTCTCTTTGTACCCACTTGCCTTCGGACCGAGACCCTCCGATGGACACATTCTTCAGCCGTGGCCGGTCACCCAGGGGTTAATCGAACCCTTTCGCTCCTCCGACATGCCTTCTAGTGGCCGAAGAGATGTCAAGGAGATGTCAAGGAATTCATCCAGGCATGTGCGGTGTGTGCCGAGACCAAAAGAACTAACATTCCCACTCCAGGGGACCTCCAACCTCTCCCGGTGCCTCGTCGCCCCTGGTCACACATCGCGCTGGACTTCGTCACGGGACTGCCGGATTCGGAGGGAAAGAACACCATCCTCACGATCGTGGATCGTTTCTCCAAGGCCGTGCACCTGGTGGCTATTCAGGGGCTCCCCTCAGCCAAAATCACCGCCGAACTCATACTGGAGCATGTAGTCCGTTTGCATGGGTTCCCCAAGGACATCGTCTCGGACAGAGGGCCCCAGTTCACAGCCCGGTTCTGGAAGGCCTTCTGCCGTCTGATCGAGGCTACCTGCAGCCTCTCCTCAGGTTACCACCCACAGACCAACGGTCAGACGCAGCGGACCAACCAACAGCTGGAGTGCTTCCTGAGATGCTTTGTGGCTGACCGTCAGCACTCCTGGGCCCGCTACTTCATTTGGGCGGAACCTTCGCACAATCTCCTCACCTCCTCTGCCACCGGGATGAGCCCATTTGAGGTATGTTACAGTTTCCAACCTCCGATGTTTGAACACCAAGAGCCGGAGGTTGATGTACCGTCAGCCCAACAGTTGGTCCACAGGTGTCGGCGGCTCTGGACTCAGACCAGGGAGACCATCCACAAGACCAACCAGCACTACACCCAGCAACACCACCGCCGACACCCACCGGGACGATTGTACCATGTGGGTGACAGGGTCTATCTCTCCACGAAGAACCTCCGTCTGCACACCGAGTCACAGAAACTATCACCCCGTTTCATCGGACCCTACCGCATCACGCACCGTATTAACCCTGTCACCTTCCGGCTCCAGCTGCCTGCTTCCTTCCGGATCCATCCCATGTTCCACTCATCCCACTTCAAGCCCTTCATCACCTCACCTCTGACACCTGCTCCTCCGGACCCTCCTCCGCCTCGGATCATCGTCGGTGGTCCTGTGTATACTGTCTGGCGGATCCTTGACTCGCGATGCCATGGACGTGGCACCCAGTACCTCGTCAACTGGGAAGGCTACGGCATGGAGGAGTGGTCTTGGGGTCCTGGGCGGTTCATTCTGGATCCCACGCTCATCCAGGACTACTGTTGCAGGGTATCCTCTCAGCCTGGACCGTCAAAAGACGGTCCTGGAGGGGGGGTACTGTCATATGTATGAGTCAGGTGACACGCAAAGGTCATAGGAAATGAGCGCATCACAGAGTATATAAACAGGAAACGGGATTTCCTCCATGCTCATTCATTGAGTTCACTCTCGCCCTGCCATCTCATCTCTCTTCATCTCACGTGAGTACTCACTTTTCTTGTACATGAATGTGAACATAGATTCCGGTGGGAATCTTACTCTAGCAGAGAGCGTTCGTAGAACAAGGTGCGTGACGAAACCAGCCCTCTCGCTTCTGTCCGCATCTGGGCTCTTCCACCACGCTACACGGGCGAACCTCAACAAGCCAGGTACGTTCCTGTTCACTCTCTGACCGTGACACTGCCTCAGTCTGTGCCTCAGGCTCAACCTCAGCCTCAGCCTCTTCCTCCTCCTCCACCTCAGCCTCAGCCCCTGGAACAATTGATAATTTACCCTAAAACTCCATTCGTGTTCTTTAAACTCTCTGACGTAAACGTTTCCTCAGTTTTAAGAGTCATTTCCATCACACCACTTATTCCTGATCTTTACTCACCTAGAACCCTTTTTGTTATAGGGTCGTCCAGAAGAATCTCCATCAGCTCCCAACTGGCCTCCGCTTCAGCTTCAGCACTTATAATCTTCTCTGCTGTTTCCACAGCTGAGAGAATCAGTTGCTCCACAAAATCCTTCACAGCTAAAGCCTCTGCTTCAGCCTCAGAGCTGATCCTCCTTTTCAGAGTTTCTTCTGCTGCAATAATCACTTTTCCAATGAAGGCCCTCACAGCTTCAGCCTCCACTCCAGCCTCTGCTGCCGCTTCAGCCTCAGGCTCAAAGTTGTCTAGATTCTTCCCTACAGTGATAGATACCACAGTGAGGACATTTATTAATCTCTTTATACAATTATTCTGATTCTACATTCAGTAATCATCTGGAAACTATGAATTATTCAGTAGCTAATGTGAATTGTGTGTTTTAATTTTTTAAATATTGTTTATTGTGTTATATATAATATTGTGTTTATTGTTAATTAATTAGTGACTACTTTCGTTAATATCGTTCTTATCTCCTTATTTACTCACTGAGCGGCCGCTCGCTGCCTGTCTCTGCCTTGTCCTGATGGTCTTTGTTGGAATCAGGGTTCTCCTGTACTTGAGATCCATTTTTCTCCAGTGGTGGAGATCCATCGTTCGCCAGAGTCTTAGCCGAGACTCTCTCTGCGGTGCTGGACATAGAAACCTCAAGCAGGTCCAGGACATTGCAGGTGTCCCCTCTCTTTTTCAGCTGTTTTTCTTTTTTGCTCTCTTTCAGCTCATTTGCTTCATCAGAACTGGTTGTTCTCCATTGCGCTATCCATCTTATCTTCTTTCTGTTGCCTTTCTGTTTTCTGTTTTTATTAAACTCCACCTTTTCATCTTCAGGAATCCCTGAATGGCACCAACGCCAAAGACAACTCATGTTTCGAACTGTCCTCTTGTGTGAAGCTCCTCCAACTGATCTGAAGTCTCAAATGGGCTTTCAGCAGTTCTGACATCATAAGGGACCGGGAGCTCCATCCTGTGATGTCATAAGAGAGTGGAGCTCTGCCAACGTTCTACATTCTACTGTTGATTAGTGAAGCAGAACCAAATGACAAGGTGGCTTTTGTGTATTAAAAGACAGTGAATGATTGTTTATGAATTAATTTGTTTGTTTGTTTGTTTGTTTGTTTAAACAAAGCACAATAACAAGGATTGTCCTTTTACAAACAAAATTAAAAAACACACAGGGAAATATCATCAATAACTGAATAAATAAACACACACCACCAGGTTCTGACAGGATTCCACGCCGGCCCAAAATTACCATCGGCCCACTGGGCAAATGCCCGGTATGCCCGATGGCCAGTCCAGTTCTGTTCATCAGCCTGTTTTTAAACTCACTAACGAAAACAAAACGAAATTAATGTGACACCATTTATCACTAACAATGACTTTATGGGTGCATTTTACTTTTTATTTTGTGTAGTTTTTAAGTTAGTTTTAGATGTAACACAACATTTCCACTGGAGAAAAAACTGTCTGGGGAAATTTTGACTTACTTTCCGCTTCTTTGTAAAGAATTTTCTTATGTCCATTGTGTCTGGCGAGGGAGCAAATATAGCAAACAATTGTTCATCAACCAAGAATACCCTAGGTTTACTGTTAAAGTGGCCTAAATAGCCTAAATGCAGGAAATGGCATCTAAAAAAAAAAATTGCGTCCCCCCCACATTCTGAATGTTTCTGTGGGAAACATTGTCTTTATGGAGCTTGCTTCATGCAATGGGACACAGTCATGCTGGAAGAAACGGTTCTTCCCCAAACTGTGTCCAGAAAGTTGGAAGCATGCTTTTGTCCAAAATGTCTTGGTCTGTTGAAGCATTAAAATTGCCCTTCATTGGAAGTAAGGGGCCTAGCCCGAACCATGAAAAATACTTTTGTCCGTATAATGTGTTTTGCTTGTTTAATGTGATGTCTGCCATGTGTATATTGTGATGAATCACATCCACTACACCAGCTTGTGATGCATGTACCACACTGCCTTTGTAATGTGTGATCATCAGCAACCCACACAATAACAGCAGGCCAGCATTCCAAATAAGGAATAAATTTGTCAGCTGTTTTCTTACTCTGAAAACAATGTAATAGAAAAATGAATAACCCTAACCCTACCACATCACTGTGATCAACATTCTATACTGCAGATCCTGTACTGATCCCGATACCAAAATAAACAGATAAGATGGGGCTCCAAAAGTTGAAAAACCTTATATATTCCTAGTTAGTTATTTTTCTCCATTACTTATACTAATTGTACTAATAAAAGCTAACAACTGTTAGCCATAGAATCTAATTCATGAACTGAAGGTTAGAAAATAAAGTGGGTTGAACTAGCTATCTAGCCTGTTTAACACACTTTATTTTCTATCCTTTCTTTGTGCATCCCAAAGGTCTACAATATATGATCGTGTGGGATGTGTATTGTACTATAGTAGAATATCACCCATTGCCCCCATTTCCCATTAATTTATCCCAGACAATTTTTAAGAAGCCTGATTCGCAATTCAAAATGAATTTTCTGACATTTCAGCATCTGACCATTAGCTTCAAAGAGTTAAAGCTCTACAAAAGAGCAATTAAGGCAAAAGACACAAAAGATGCATGTATAACAAGTAGTAAGTCAGCTGTCACAAATGAGCCAATATGAATATTAAAACTGCAGAGAAGAGATGAAGGCTAAAATACAAAGACATGTCTTTAAACGTGATTAAAGCCATGGCTTTGTATTTTAGCCTTTCTGTCTTTAACACTCATATGGGCTCATTCGTGACAGCTTGCTCCTTGTTATACATGCATCTTTAGTGTCTTCTGCCTTATAGCTTCTGGCTCTGGCTAGTCATGAAGAGGAATCTGTCTTTGATTCAACATGAACAGATAGGGACTCGGCCTGCACCTGTGAGTGTGTGCTTGTGTGTTTTGTGTTTTGAGTGAGTGATGAGTGATGGATCATTATTGTTGCATTTGCAGGAAGGAGTGCTCTGAGTGAAGAGAACTCACTGAGTGTAACAACACACAGGGAATCAGTGTGCGGGTGTATCGATTTTATACACAGTATGGACAAAAGTATGGGGACACCTGACCATTACACCAACAGGGACTTTAATGACATTGCATTCAAATACACAGACTTTATTATGGAGCTGGTCCACCTTTGCAGCTATAACAGCTTCCATTCTTCTTAAAAGGATTTCTGTGGGAATCTGAGCCCATTCATTCTGTAGAGCATTTATGAGATCAGACACTGATGTTGGACGAGAAGGTCTGGCTCACAATCTCCGTTCCAGTTCGTGCTGGATGGGGTTGAGGTCAGGACTCTGTGAGGCCAGTCAAGTTCTTACACACTGAACTCATCCAGCCTTGTCTTTATGGAGCGTACTTTGTGCACTGGGAGCACAGTCATGCTGGAATAGAAAAGGGTCTTCCCCAAACAGTGTCCACCACGTTGGAAGCATGCAGTTGTCCAAAATGTCTTGGTATGCTGAAGCATTAAGATTGCCCTTCACTGGAAGTAAGGGGACCTGGCCCAAACCCTGAACAAAGAGGTGTGTCCCAGTACTTTTGTCCATATTGTTTATACATACACGTGTGTGTGTGTGTGTGTGTGTGTATGTGTGTGTG
>JBBPCX010117154.1:0-20492 GCA_037974365.1 Hydrocynus forskahlii
CAAGGAAATCCTCCAGCTGATATTTGATCTTCAGCATGAAGCAATTGGACAGTCTGTAGCTGGAAAGCTGAAGTGTGTGTGTGTGTGTGAGAGAGAGAGAGAACAGGATGAGTAATCACACTCTCAAAACCTGGACACACCCAGGTAATGACAGGTCACAAACCCTGCAGTCCAGCAGCAGTTTCTCACAACAACATCCTCCAAACACCCTCTAAAACATCTCACAGCCAACACCCAGAGCCACCTGGGCCAGCTCTTCTAGGAACCTTGAGCCGGCCTTCCTGTTTCTGCCCGGCCGCGTTTCGGGGAGGCACGGTTCTCTCGTAACCAATAGTTACCAGTGAACACAGGAGCAACGGAGTTGAAAACAAGAACACGCTTTAAATATATGATACTTTTAATGTGTTTTCGGGTTCTTTTTTGTGTTTTAGGGACGGATAAATCCTTCTCAATCACTTTTTCTTCGCGACACAGCACTGTTTCACTCATGAAGGGAATAAATTAGCGACCTAGTTGCAAATAGCAACTTGTCAGTTTAATCAGACTAAATTTCTTTTTGTTTTTAATGGGAATTAAACCTGTATATCGAAATGCGGTCTCATAAACAGCAAGGACACCCCTCTGGACGCTTTTTTACTCCCACGGTAAGGAGTGGCTACAGGTGCCCTGTGGTGAAATCTCTCCAGAGAGACTGAAAGAGACCACTACAACCACCAGCCACTAAACCCCCCCCCACCATATCAGTGGGAAAGAGCTTCAGTGCAGTGATTTCTTTAAAACATTTCAGTCTAGACGTTTAAAAAAGAAACCCTGGACTTGCTGAGGCTTTTCTAATGACAAACTTGTTGGTCAGTGATAGTGTAATGAAATATAATAGTCATAATACCGTTACGTCGTCCTTATTCAGCTTTACAGCACAGTTGGTCCAGAGGGTGTTTGTGTCTTAAGTGTGCTAAATGTATTGTGTTAGGACACAAATCAAGTAGCTTCTATGTTCGATCAGGTGTATCAAAAGACAGGTGGATAGTGCAAAAGACATCACCTCACAGCAAGAAGGTTTGATTCCTGGCTGGATGGCTCCAGTGCAATGACTTATCTAAAACATTTCACTCAGGACGTTTAAAGAAGAAACCCTACACTTGCTGAGGCTTTTCTAATGATAGAGTTGTTATAATGATAAATGTGTAATGATATATAATAGTCATTATCCTGTTTACTTCATCCTTATTCAGCTTTATAGCATGGCACAGTGGGCCCACAACTTGTGCAACAGTTATTAGGACACAAACCCAGCTGCATTTTTTCAACCAATTTTATCAAGAGAGGAGTGGCACAATGGTACAGTTGGTAGCACTGTCTTGGGTTCTGTTCCTGGCTGGGCAGCTGAGGGGCCTTTTTGTGTGGAATTTTCCTGTTCTCCCCATGTCTGTGTGGGTTTCCTCCTGCAGTCTTACAGGTGAACTAGTGAGGCTAAAGTGCCCCTAGGTTTGAATCTGTTAATAAGACTTTTTGTGTGCCTGCCCTGAGATGGACTGGCATCCTGTCCAGGGTGTTTTCCACTGGGATAGACTCCAGCACCATCCTGGTTAAAGATTAAGAGCTCAGAAAATGGATGGATGTATTAGAAGATGGCTGGTGTGTTTCAGATTATTATTTATTTGCAAATCTCTGCAGGTTTATATCCAAAATGCCTTTATACCCCTCTGGGTTCATGATATGTGAACACCAGCTCAATTACACCTCATTAATAAACAGCCCCAGGCTTTGACATTCCCACTTCTCTGCTTTAGTTCAGTCTGGTTGGAAGTTCTTGCTAGTCTTTGTCCACACAAGAAGTCTCTGAAACAAGCATAATTTTGTTAAGCGGCCTAAAGAAGACTGAAGGAACTGACTGTCTCCGCATGTCAAGATTAGCCATGTGGAAAATATTGTGTAACTAATCACATGTATATTGTATATTGCATGCCCCCCCCCCATTTTATATTGTATTTGCAACCCCCCCCCCATTTTATTGTGTTATGACTGTATTCCCCTTTTTATTTAATAAGTAAAAGGTAATTAAAAAATAATGTCTGAACTGAAGTGTACCCGTGTTTAAAGTAGAAATACTTTTTGTAGCCGCTGAATTTGTATGTTGAAGTTCTTTGTGAATCTCACAGGTCAACAGCTACAAGCTGCACATTGCGGCGATGAAGTCTCTACTGCCTGAGAGGATCCTACAAAGGCCTGTGAGTATGTTGTGCTTCTCTTATGCTGTATTTCACTGAAGGTAATGTAAGGTTATGGTCAGTAAGGTAATGGTTGGAAGGATAAGAGGTGCTACAAGTTAAAATCCTTATTTAGTCTAGGAGTGCCAGTGTACTTACTTACTCACCACCTCATTTACTTCACAGCTTGACTTACGGTTGTCAAAGGACCTAACAAAAGCTAATGTGGATACCCTGAGAACTAATCCATCAAGGCAAGGTATTACGGCACACAAAGATTATGCGAGGCGTCTTTATAACAGCGAGGCTGATTTATGCCTCTTATGAAATAAACAATATGGATGGCTGGTTTCTTCTCAGTTTGCCTCCCTAATTCTCCTTTGTATGCTCTTTCTGCAGAAAACAGACTGGGTATGTACTCCAGACCCCTTCACACCCCAGTGCTGGCCTTCATGAATGAGTTCGTGGTGCCAGAGCGAGCTCTGTTGCCCCCTCCAGCCACAGCCCCTGTTGGGGTAATGGAGGACATAGGGACACACAGGGGGAAAGTCCAGCGAGCCACACGCAGCGCAGGGGCCATCTACTCCTCCAGCAAAGCCCCTCTCTTTCCGCACACTGTCGGTGAGCACAACCGGGAGCAGCTCCCGGTTATTCAGCTAGAACAGCTTGTACACTGAATCCTGTAAATGGCTTATTAAATACCATTATATGCAACTGTGGTCTTTGTCCAGTGAGGCCAACAAGAATTGTTATTAATGTACTTCCAGTGCACATGCACTCACTTCAGATTGATGCAAATCTTGTCTTTTAACTTTGTACTTCTAAATATGAAATAATAAGCAGTTATTCTTGAGCATGAACAATATTTAAAAATGTTTAATGAAACTGTGCAAAAATGAACAATAATAGCACTGATAGCTATCAAAAAGGGATTGCTTTGTTCATTTGTGAAACTAATCAAACATTGTTTTTACATGTTAAATGATATGCTCTAAGTTTTATAGTAAATTCTTGTTAAGTTTTCAGTCCTAATGTTTGACATTTATGTTTCAAAGACAAAGGATGCTGGATATGAATTTATTTTATCACTATACAGCTTTCTTGGTATTTTTAGAATCACCTACAGCTCTGTTCTTCTTATCTAAAAATGAGTAATTTAAAATGATTTCCTCATCATATTACAATCTAAATGTTTTACAGCTTCCTACAAATGATTTGAAACTTGCGTTAAAATTAGAAATTTGCATGCAGAGTATTAACACTTATATACAAACATGTATTATGAGAAACACTACTGTGTGATTGTTCTTTATTCTGGAAGTGTCAAAACATCAATATGAATAGATTAAATTATAGTGTTTATTTGTGCCATTTGTCATTAGAAATGTTACCACATGCATTCTATTACATACTGGTGTTTTACAGGCATGTGCAGAACTGGCTGAAAGTTAACATTGTGGTATCATCTCTTCAGGCAATGCACTTCCGCTCACTCCAGGTTTCCCCATGGCTTTCTGTCCCAGGGATGACTGTGCTACTAGCCTTGAGAGACTGGATCTGGGCCGGTATGATGTGCTTTCAGATTTTAATATTCTCTTTGTGTAGAATTGGTTTGCTGTGCAGATCTAACCAATCACAGAGTGATTTTAAGGTGTCTTCTTCAGTCCCAGACACAGTCAGTTGTTGTTCTCTCTTAATATATATTCAGTCAATGTGTGTATAATCAAACCCTTCATAGTTGAATCAGGTGCACTGCAGAAGATTAAAGTTCTGAATTACAGAACTGGGCTGAAGGACAATTTATAACATTAATTAGCCAACAGGGGGCAACAGAATCCCTGGAAAGAGTGACCTTGCAGATAAGATAAGAAAGAACTTCATTCATCCTGAGAGAAATTCTTTTGTCATAGCTGACGATTCAGTTCTTCAACCTGAAAAAAAATTCTTTGGTTGTAAGTGTCAGTACTGATGTACTGCATGGCCATTTATAGAAAAATTCACTGAAATAGATCTGAAACACTTGGCAAACATCTCTTATAAGGAATTTCGTGGAAAGCTTAGACAAAAAACAACTTCATCTCTCACCAGCCGCGGTCTGATGGAATGGCCGAACGTGGATGGGAACCTGGATAAGCTCCGGCTCCTCAATCTGCAGCACAACCTCATCTCTCACCTTCCAGACCTGGCCCACCTGCGGCGCCTGGCCTTCCTCGATCTGTACGACAACCGCCTGACCGACATGTTGGCCTTTTCCTCTCTCTCCTTGCTTCGCGTGCTCATGCTTGGCAAGAACAGGTGTGTGTGGGCAGGCGTGTGTCTCTACTACACACACGCACTTGGAAGTGTGCTCACTGGAGTGCCTACGTTCATCCGTAAAAACATTGCTCACTGTTTGCACATGCACTTTAAATGTTATGTCATTTTCTCTTTTGCCTGCCTTTACATTACTACTTATTCTGTAGTTTCGAAGAGTTGGCATATTGTCAGTTTTTGGAACTCTTGTAGTTAAAATGTCTGGTGTAGCTTTAGCACCCATCTTGATATCCTTTTACCCCTCAAAAATACCATCTGAACATCTGTAGTCTTACCTTGGCTAACTCTGACTCCAATAGAACGACAGAGACTATAGGCTAGTCTGCTAAATTAGCAGTTGTTTGTTTGAGGAGCAACACTGGCAACAAACCAGTCTTAAAGTAGTCAGCATCACATAAGGAACAGTTTGGCCAAGAAGATACATTTATAGACCAAGGCATGTCTGATGTTCACATTTTCTTTTTACAGTTTCACTGCTAAGCTTATACTACTGACAAAACATTAGAAGTCAGTCCACTCAAGCTGCATCTGTCTCTTCATTAAGGTGGTGCAGACTTTAGGACACAGGATGACTTGGTGTGAACAACACTTCTCAGTTTGGCTGAACACTGGGGACAGACATTTTAGAAAACAGATGTTGTATTCTAATTCCACTTCATGTGCGCCCACATCAGACTTGAATATGGAAGCAAAAATATATTCAGTAAATTTCTGTTGTTTCTGTTTATGAATCCCTTAAAAAAATTTTTTTTACTGAAGATGTGTTCATAAATGGAAACATCAGAAATGGCCAATATAATTTTAATTCCACATGCCTGTATAATGCGTATACAAATTGAATGGAGTTAGAGTTTCGTACCTACACCTGTCGTTTATAACCAGTAACACTGCAGTTTTTGCTATTTTTATAACCCATAGTAAGTCATATAGAGTGCTAAACTGCATCACCAAGTCCGAAGAGCTGGATATGATTTGAGCAGGCTGAGAGAAGGTTTGGAGATATTTTACAGAGAAGATTTGGACAACCCTTCTATTAGCAGCGTTGTCGCATTGTAGCTCCGCTTCTGAACTAAAGAAGCCAAGTCTGGAACACCAAACATGTTTTGACTGATCAGCTAGATCTGATGTAAGCAGAAATGTGTGTACATTTGAATGTTGGCCCACCAGAAGCTGTTTCAGTTATATTAATTTTGTTATCTGCTATTAAAAGTTATACACAAATATGAATACGGTGAAGGGAACCCTGTCCCTCTCACCTCATGCATCTGTATGGTATCCAGACTGCATATTTTACTTAATTGCAATTAAATGCCACTGAGAACTAATTCCACGATTTGTAGCCCTTAACCTCCTGGGCTACAAACCGTGACCTTTTCTTCTGTGGTGCTGAGCTGGTGGCTCTGCATCTTAACGAAAGCAGGCTGTGGGTTTCTGGTGGTATTTCTGCCCTATTGTAACGTATTTCCCCTCTACATTCTTCCCTTCATACAGAGAACAGTGCAGAGTAGTCATCACTGGAGAGTCCTACACATGCATAGCAAGCTGCCAACCTCCAAATGCCAGTGGACAGATTGGATCTGTTTGCTGTTCCTGAATTCCATATTCAGCATAATAAACCATGTAACAATGATAAGACAAAGAACGATCGTTCCTAAAAAGCAAGTCTGCACCAGTGATGCCACAAAGCAGGGTTTCCGAATCCCACTCACTAAGACCCCATATTGTTGCGTTTTTCCTGACTCAGCCCATGAGGGATGTGTTAATTAGTCAGTGTGCTGGATCAGGTGAGCTAGATGAGAAAATCTGCTTAATGTTAGGTAACCAATACTGGGATTGGGAACCCCTGCCATAGAAGAATCACTTATGGGTTCCCATGTTCCACATTTAAATTTTTTCCTTAGAATTTCCTTATGGTGTTTTTCGGTTTCTGTTGTATTTCAGACAAGTTCTCAAACTCTCTTAAAACTAAAGACAGGTTTATTGTGGCTCCTGTACAAACATTAACTCCGTTCCAGTTGGCTTCTCTATAATATTCCTCATTCAAAATCGGTCTTTCCTTAAACAGTCCAGAAACAGATACGTTTATTGTAGATAGGTGGCTAAACTACCATAGGTTGAAGAGGTGAGAATATGTGAATGTGTGAGTTTTTGTAACAGCACAAAATTTGCACATACAGACTGTCTGTACACAGTGTGCATACACTGTACACTGCGACATATATTCTTTTTATATTACAATTTTGATGTTCACAGAGCACAGTTTTTCATTTTTAAATTAAAAAACGATTTTAAGTAGAATCCATTTCCGTAAGAAATTTGCTCTGCTATTGTCTTGTTGCGCGTGCCGTAGCCTGCAGAGTGAGCTGATGCCACAGTGCTCACTCAGAGATTCTCTCCCCCTTATACATTATGGAGGTGAATCGACCACAAAAATCTAATCTTTAAGCAATCAATTATCCCGTCATTAAGCTGTATACAAGTACACTGTTAGGGGAGTCTCAAGTATGTGTCAGAGTTGAAACCATGCCAATTTTTCAAACAGCCTCAGAGGAGAAATGTCCCTAAAATTCACTAATAATAATAATAATAATAATAATAATAATAATAAAAACTTAATCAAACTACTTGTGACATGCAAGTTTAAAGCGGAGATATTTTAAACCTAATAGCACAAAGCTTATAAACTGCCTGTGGATGAGTTGGACTAATCAAAAGCTACAGATGCACACATAGCCACAGGAAACTGTCAGTAAGGCATGCTGAAGCCAGAAAAGAGGATGTGCTCCAGGTTGGACTTTGGTTTATAAGAAAATAATCAGTTCAAATTCCAGTTAAGGTATTAGTAAAATTCCAGTTAAAGTATTAAAGTCTCTTGCCTCCGCCCCCTCCTTGTAATGTTACTGTTCCATGTCTAAGACCCATTTAGAAACTTTTATTTTGGTGTGTAATACTTATTACTTATCTTTCAGAATTCAAAGAATATGTGGCCTGGACAACTTGACTAAGCTTGACGTGCTGGACCTGCATAGCAATCAGGTATTGATTGATTTTTCATTTTTATTTCTATATTAAGCCTCCTGAATTTTATCAGCAGTGCTAAAGGTCTGCACTCTGTAGACAGTAACAGCCTGTCCCCACCTGCTGCTGGGCTGAATGTGTGACATTTAGAGGCTTTGACCCCATCTAACCGAATGCCAGCTTGGGGAAGGTTGTGATGGTGATTGGCTGTTTGCTGATGATGTCATGCTGTGAAGAAGTAGCCCCCACCCCCGACTCCAGCCACTGCATCACACACCACAAGCTCTGAACCCAGAGCGGCTTCTCAGAATGACTAAGATTAGAGTGCAGCACAGCAGGGCTGATGCTGAGGGCCTGAACCTTCTCATTAATGCCACAGGCTGCTCTCTTCTGCTTTGGGCTGTTCTTATGTCGAGTAACAAATCAGCTTGTGCTTGTGTGAACAAGCTCAGCACGGGGCCCATATTGTAATCAGCTGCAAAATTATTGGGTTCCAGCCAATCACAGTTTTATCAGCAATTACTGAATTTTCAAGCAAAATAACTGTTTCTTTCCGGAAATCCGTTGTGTGTGGATTACAAATTTGCATGCAATCTCTTGAGTTTGATAGTAGGGTACCAAACAAGGTGCCTAGTGGTCGTCATGAAATAATAGAAGACTGCTGGTAAGAAACTCATTAATAGGCACTGGTTGCTTCCTGACTCTCACACCATAATCCAAATATATATACAATAGTACTAGTATGTCTGTATGTATGTTTTGTAATCAGGTAATGATGGACTGTTGTTGTTTTTACTTAGTATGGCAAGCGGTTCTTGCCATAATGTGGAGTAGAACCATAGTCGAATAGGATTACTAACTGTGTACCAACCGTACCATCACAACATTAAGAAGGCAAGAAAATCCACTAATGAACTCTTGACGAAGAACACCTGTTGTTAAATACCATTCCCGGTCGATACCTCATGAATCTGATTGAAAAAATGGCAAGAGTGAGCAAAGCTGTCATCAGAGAAATAGGTGATGTTTTCAGTATTAATCTACAATGACGTTAATCTACATCTGACGTTTCCAGCTCGTTGTCGCCCCCTAAAGATTGAAGTCAGGCAGGACAACCAATCACATCCGCCCAGTGTGATCAGTTGATGTAGTGAAATAGGATATTGTTTATTGGTATCGGTGCATGGTATCGGCCATTCACGTATGAATATGAGTACGAGTATTTTAACAAAGTTTCTGCCTGATACCCGATACTGGTATCGGTATCGGTGCAACCCTAGTTTTCCCTTCTCCTTTTGTTTACAGCTTGAGTCTTGTTTCAGGCCATTGTGCTTGCTTTTGTTTTGTGTTTTGAAAAATAAAGAAATATTCAAGCATGGAAGTCTGCATACGCACCTGCCCTCATTGGGGAGAAAGTGGAAGACGTGACAGCTGGGGGCTAAATTGTTTCATTTCTTAAGTATCTTATGATTATGTGCAATAGTCTTACCATATGAAATATCACTACTCATGTCAATATTACTGATCTACTACTGATCTCTACAGCGTGCAGTAACATACTCCTCAACACTATTTGTATAGTAATTCACTGAACTGTAAGTTAATTATAGTATTAATATCCAGCATTTGTGTACATACCATAGTGTATTTTATATGGAGTTTTAACTGGATTTATTTAGACTTTATATTTTATCTTGTTCTTGTCTCTGTGTCTCTGTGTATCTGTGCAGTCGTGACATAAGCAATTTCCTCTGGGATCAATAAAGTTTTCTGATTCTGATTCTAAAAAGCTACATTAGGAGTTAGGCATGCTCAGTGTGTCTGTAAGCATCCCATTCGCTTTCTCTGCCTGTCTCTGCATCTATTTTCAGCATGCTTTCCTTTCAGTCCTTTATTCTATTCTCGTCTCTCTTTCCCTCCATCTGTACGGGCTGCTCCCTTACACTGCAGAGTGAAATTAACGACCACTCACTTCTTCCACTTTTTCTTCCTTCCTCTCTCTCTCTCTCTCTCTCTCTCTCTCCCTCCTCTCTCTCTGCTTGTTAGACTTTCCACATCACCCCTTTTCTTCTCTCTGCCTCTTATTGACTCTCCAAAAGCTGATTGACTGAGATCACGTCTCTTTACTTGCGCAATCTGGTTGCTTTTGACTCGAGTGCACTCTGAGTAGCAGCAATAGCGAGGATTCAAAAGCTTTTCTCTCCTTCTTTCCTCTGCCTTTTAGTTCACCTCCTCGCCAACCCACACGCCTTTAAAAAAAGGTTCAGATGAGGTCCCTGACTGCTAGATTTTCTGTCATTTACACAAATTGGCACCCTTCTGTATAGGTGTGGGTGGGAATCACGTGTTTATGCATTCAGAAAGGCTGCCTGGAGCATCTTTTTTTGATGCAAAATCCTTCTGTGGTTGTACAACACAGAAAGAGCCCTTTTGTCGTCCTCAATGGAAGAAAACTGCTCACTGTGCTTGTACATTTGATATGAGTCAGCAGAAAGGACAAACATAAGAGTTCCAAGAAGTGCATTAAATGATTATTCACCCTGACAACCACAGACACACATCCTGAACGCCTTTCCTACAGCCGTGGCAAACGCTGCTTGACCTGTAATTCACACTCAACTGATGTTTAGGAATGAAATTTACTGTTGTATTCTTAAAGAAACAGTTGTATTCTTAAAGAAAGTAAAATAAAATTTGCTTCCCCAGCGCAGTTGATCTTCCAAGACGTGGTAGTTTTCCTCAAGTGATTCCTCAAGTGTGTATTTTCGTGTACATGGTATTTTCGTTACAGTGCCTTTAAGACAATATACGTAAATAAGCTCCTTTTTCATTTGGCTGATTCTCACAAAACAGTCGATCCACCAAGACATTTCTTGAACTCACACTTCAAATGTGTGATCATTCATACAAGCAGTTTACACAATACTAATTGCTGGATTACAAAATCGATTTGGGAAAATAACTGTCCACACACTATAATAAAACATACACAAAATAGTAATCCGTAATATTAACCTCATAAACTCTAAAGGACCCATTTATGGTCCCACACTTCAATTTCTGAAAGGTACCACATCATTTATTGTTGCTTAATTTGTCTTAAAGATGAAATACAAGAAAAAAAGCACATCTCTTTATCATTCTGTTTTCTGATTTCTAGCGCCTCTATGATGTTGTAGTAGTATGTTAGCATTACAGAAAGGGCTTTTCACACTGACATTTTTTAATACATCTGAAGCTTGTTAAAGACGTTTCATTTGAAGCTTATACCATATATCAATATTTTACCCTGTTTAGCATTTCTACAGTGATTCCTTCAGTAAAGAAACAAGACTGTCACTGTTTATCTGAAGGAGACTAACATTTGTTTTCATAGGCAGTGACATCTAGAACTTATGTATGGTTACATATTCCTTCACAAAATTGGTCCACCTAGTGGACATGTGAACATGATCGGTTGATCTTACTATCACTTACTAATTGTGTCATTTTGTTTTGCATTGGGCCATTTTAAGAATTCAACCTTAGCATTTTCAAAACTTAATGAAATGAGAGTAGAACTACAGTATTCCACTGATACAAACACGATTCTGTTAAATACAACAGAAGTTACAGACACATATTTTTATCATTCCACCTGCCTTGGAGCACCCATGTAGAACCATAAGAGCAAATTGCCCCCTTACTTACAGATTATTCAAAAACTATGCAATCTGTCGACATAAAATGAGCACCTTCTCAGTTTGCTGGTGTGCTGTTGTGTTTCTTGTAGATTGGTAAAATAGAGAACGTGTGTCACCTGTCGGAACTGCATGTGCTGAACCTGGCAGATAACTTCATCTCCAGAGTGGAGAACCTCCAGGGTCTGGACTCACTCACAGAACTCAACCTCAGGCGCAACCATATCTCAACTGTGGTAAGCACCGGCATAGCACCACATACATGCTTGACATGTAATTTTATCATTGTTAAAAGGGGTTAAAGAATGACTGTTTAAGGTTAAAAAGCCACACAGTCAAGTCAAGTTTGAAGATTCAAGATTCTTGATTTGTCACATGCATAGCTATACAAGTACAACACACAGTGAAATGCATCCTGAACCGCTCCTCTTATGACTGTGCAAACATCATAAAAAATAAGTATATTTTAAAATGAAACACAAATCTGAAAAATGTCTAAAACACATGGCACAATGCACTTTAACACCCCACTTGCACATTGTACATATCTAAATCTGACAGAATGCTGCTACATATATATTTAAAAAAAATTCTAATTTTGTAAACAGACCAACGGAAGCAGTGACCAGAGTAATGTAAACAGAGTGACCAGAGTAATGTAAACAGAGTAATGTAAACAGAGTGACCAGAGTAAACAGAGTAATGTAAACAGAGTGACCAGAGTAAACAGAGTGACCAGAGTAATGTAAACAGAGTGATGTAAACAGAGTGACTAGTGTGATGTAAACAGTGACTAGAGTAATGTAAACAGAGTGACCAGAGTAAATAGAGTAATGTAAACAGAGTGACCAGAGTAAACAGATTGACCAGAGTAATGTAAATAGAGTGACCAGAGTAAATAGAGTAATGTAAACAGAGTGACCAGAGTAATGTAAACAGAGTAATGTAAACAGAGTGACCAGAGTAAATAGAGTAATGTAAACAGAGTGACCAGAGTAAACAGAGTGACCAGAGTAATGTAAATAGAGTAATGTAAACAGAGTGACCAGAGTAAATAGAGTAATGTAAACAGAGTGACCAGAGTAAATAGAGTAATGTAAACAGAGTGACCAGAGTAAACAGAGTGACCAGAGTAATGTAAATAGAGTAATGTAAACAGAGTGACCAGAGTAAATAGAGTAATGTAAACAGAGTGACCAGAGTAAATAGAGTAATGTAAACAGAGTGACCAGAGTAATGTAAACAGAGTAATGTAAACAGAGTGACCAGAGTAATGTCACTGTAAACAGTAATGTAAACAGTAGTGTAGTAGCATATGATGTAATAATAAATCAGATATGATATGAAATATGACAATGAATGTTATGAAATATGACAATGAATATGATATGAGATCCTGTTTCAGTCCCTTAAGACAATGCTATGATGAGAAGGGGCCAGGTTCTGCTAGTAGTCAAGTAGGTTTATTCTAATTTCAGGCATATACACAGTGCACAGTAAAATAAAACAGGATCAACTTCAGGATCAACAAAAAATTGGATAAAAACATGAGACATAGGTGCAGACCTGAAAAAATACATAGAATGAAAAGAGTGCAAGAAAACACGAGCAGCAGTACAATAGGACATCATTTTAAATTGTGCAAATAATAGTAGCAGCACAGAGAATGGGCAGTATATAATAAATACAGGGTGTTTACAGTGGCAGTTGTGTAAGATGTGTAAGGCAGAACAGTTCAGTGTGTATGAGCTGTGTTTGGAGAGGAAGAAGTTCATTTCAGGGATGTGTTTGTATGTGTGAGGGTACAGTTTATGATTGAGTTCTGATTGATTAATGTGATGTCCTGAGGGAAGAACAGGGGGAACAGGTGAAGGTGGATGGAGAAGAGTAGTAAGAAGGATTTTGCAGTGTATCTTAGCCCAATAACGTGTTTCTGACACGTTAGCTATGCAATTCTCTCCCCATAGTTCATGGAGGTCGTTGTCCCAAAACCACGTCCATGGAGTTGAACCAGTAAAAGTTCTTTCTGTCAGAGCCGCTTTTGTTACTATGGTCTTCTATTCTTTATAGTCTTGTTTGAATTTTTAAATTTTTTTCTTAGCATTGTCTTTCCACTTGAATAATTCCTGACCCAGCTCCCTCTGAATTTTATCTTCAGCCCAGGCAGATAGTAGTGCTTGTAACTGGTCAACTTCCCAGTTGTTAGTTTGTATCTCCATTGATTTTATTTGTTTTTTTTTGCGCAGACAGTAAAACAATCCATAGCCTATTTGTATGTTGTGATAACAGTTGACCAGTCAGAAAGTAGTGATGCAGTCAGCTCGGCTGTGGCCTGATTTGAGTAATTCCGTTCAGCAGCTCGGGTACGGCTCAGGTTCAGGTTGCTTTATTTATAATAGAATAACATTTGGTTGTGGTAAGACACGGTTACTTGTGCCCGTGGGAAAGCGCTATAACATGCACTTGCCAAGAAGATAAGACCGAAACCAGAAAGTGCTTACGTCAAAGATCAGAGCATAAATATTCAAGAGACAAACTCTAGGCAGTGTCAGATCTGCTATTAAGAACTGCTGTTTATTTGGATTGTTGTTAGTTAAACAGGAATAGCTTTATCATTCAGGGCAAACAGCTTATGTGTTCCAGTCCCATTTTAGTGAAACCCAGCCTATGTCAGTACGAAGCAACAAGCTTAGATGTCAAAACATTTTCAGGTTTAGTTACTGTAGTAGCTAAAGTGAAGTTTATTAGACAGAGGTGGAGTCAACATAAATGTAGACCGTAGAAGTAATTTGTTCCATCTTTAAACCGAAACTTTGAAGAACCACTTCTGAATCATGAGGAAACAGTATTGAGACAATTATTCTTGGAATAAACAGTCATAAATAGGCCAAATTGTCGAGCAATGGAGACTTAGGTGGCACAACAACAACTGGATTGGGTATAAAATATAAAAATTGCAGGCAATGTTGAAACTCTGGAGGTGCTATTGCTCTCCCTGTACAGTTGAGGGCAGTGTAACACTGATGCAGTGTAATTCACTGCAGTCCTGCCATGTATTTAGCAGCAGGGGGTCAAAGTGCTTTCAATCAAACCCACTCTGCTCTGGCCAAAGCCTTATTCTTCTTCACACTGCTGTTGCAACACATTCTCCTTTCACTGCTAACCTCCTAATCCCTTATTATGCCTTTCTTTTCTTTTTACTGTACTGACCGTAATAAAACACAGTACAGTATCGCCATATTCAGATATCAAGCTTTTTTCCGAGGTTGGAACAAGGGCACCAGCAAAGCATTAGTGAAAAACTATTTTATATATTTCCCCTGTTTCCAAGCAAGATGGAATGGACAAAGAGCTTCGGCAAAGCAGTAGTGAAAAACTATTGTGCATTTTTAGTGTCAGTTCGATGTTTAAACCAAAAGAACTGAGAAAAACCAAAGAACTGAGAAAAGCTAATTCAGTAAGATCAAATAAAATGGTAATACTAACAGAGAAGTACACATTGGACAGACATCCGATTAACAATGCAGTTTATGTAGTTACTGATTATTCTTGCTTACAAACTCTACATAAGTATTTTGTATCAATAATGATAGCACAACCTCATACTTCCATCCCATAAATGAGAGTTTAAGTGTTGTTTCTGGAGTTCGTTCCTCCGTTCAGTCATCTTCTCCGTTCAGTTTTCCTTTAGCATCTTAAAGTCATCATAAGACACATGTGGGCACACATCCTCAGATGCTCACTTTACACACCAAACTTAGAGCATACACTAAAACTCTTTGGCCACTCTGTATATCCTTCTGGACTTTTAAAGTTTGGTGGGGGGTGGGGTGGGGGTGGGGGGGGTAATGAGGAGTTACAGAAATCCAAGGGTACCCGCGTATAGTGAAAAACCGCATTGTTGTGTTTTGGTAGAAAAAATGCCTAAAAATGCCTATTTTTATAGTGTAAACCCTAAATATGCTCCCAAAACACTTTAATTTCATTTTAAACTCAGTTTAATACATTACCCTTAACTAAAATATAAAGGTAAGCCCATACAGACTGTATTGTAATTCATGCACGGGCATTTTCTTTGGTATGCGCTGTTGTTTTCTTTGGTATAAATAGGTAAACACAGTAATAAATTAGTGTAATTTTAGTAATAAAAATACAGTAAAATGTAGGGGTACATCAATAATTTACTGTTCATCAGCCGCGTGTCTTATTGAGGTGCTTCAGGAGGAAGACTGTATTGTAGAGACCCACCGGTTAAAGCAGACATTGGACGGCGACTGAGCTCAACGGCCTCTTTTAATTTAATTTACAGTAATAAAACTACTGGGCTTTAAGAAGAACAAAACAAAAAACAAGAGAAACACTCAAGATGAGTCAGGGGTGGACTGGCAATCTGTGCGTTCTGGAAGAGAACGGCTGTCCGATGCACGACAGAGCTCTGCCAGCTGGTGAAGAAAGTCCAGGCTGTTTTTTAGTCCCAGTCCGCCCCTGCTCTGAGTACAGCATATTTATCCATCACAAAAGCGTTTTCTTTGTGTTTTCATGACATTACAAAAACATTTATACAGTTTTATATTTTATATGGGAATATAGCTGAATTTACGTTCATATTTTTGTTGCAAAATTAGTCATTTTTTCTTAATAATTTAGAAGTAAAATGCGTTAAAAAAAAACATGTTGCCACAAAAAAATGCAGAGAATATTTGCAGGTTCTGCGTTATTGTTGAGATTTCCGCGCAAAACTATCAGTTAGGCTCTCAGAAAATATCCGCATGTGACTGAATCCCCAACTCCTGATCTGCGTAAAGCCGGGGGGTTACTGTATATCAGATAAAGACGTCTTGGCTGATGATGTCTTTATCTTTTTTGCCTGAGTGCGAAAACCTAAGAAAGTGGCTGAGCGAAGAAAGGGCTTTACTAATTGAGAGTGAATCAACATAATTTCTGTTTGATACTGAGATATGAACAAGGGAAATAAGGGCCGTAGGATATATTGTCTGTTAACAGGTATTGCAATATTGGGCTCTGCAGTACTGATATTGCAGAAGGCTGCAATATGCAAATGAGCCTCTAACCAATCATAGTGTTTTTGACAAGGCGACCAATAACAGCTCCAGGTGAGTTATGAATCAAAGTCTTCATGTCATCTGAAGTAAAATTATTTTGGCCAATCTTTACCCGAGCTGACTGCATCACTGCTTTATGAAATGTCATGAAAACAGATGGACTTGGAAAGAAAAAACAACCGTGGAGATACGAACTTACAACTGGGAAACCAATGAAGTTCAAGCACAACTATCTGTTTGGGCTGAAGATAAGTTTATCTATAACGCCTTGAGAAATGTGAAGGTAGACCAGGTCATCACTAACATGTTAGCTTGTTTAGGATTTCATCGCATGGCTAAACAATGCAGAGAAAAATTAAAAACTCAAGCATAACTATAAATAATAAATAATAAAAAAACACAAGAACAGAAACTTCTGACAGAAAAACTTCCCGCTGATACGACTGGACATGGTTTTGGGACGACGACCGGCCATACTCTGTTACCAGGAAAATCAAAGTGTGCTAAAACTTCCGTACCATCACAGTACGCTTTAGGTATGGCACGGTTCCTGTATGACTGTATATTGTTTAAGTCTTCATTCAAGAAACGTGAGTATTGTTTGGGATTTGTTATTGATGCTCACAGTATGAAAATGGCAGAAACTCTGGTTTGTTCAGTCTGCTGCTGATATGCTGCTCTCTCTGGTTAGTTTTGCATCTCACAGGTGTGTTGCATTATTTGGGAATATATACAAATGCAGTACTTGTGGTTAAGTGCAAATATAAAACCACCCTTAGGGGCCTTAGACTCTTCGGACATCTGATTCCAGTCGCCATCACTGTGAATAATTCTGATGCTAGAAAAGTTTCTCTAGAAGAACATTTAAAATCAAACCACTCTAAATTAATTTGCTTACATTTAACCCATTAATTATACAGAACATCTAAAAAAATCCCCCTTTCCCTTTTAAGTTCTATCGACTTGCATAGAAAAACTTATTGTGTAGTGATAGAATTTTGCATATTAATAAACATGAAAGGTCATAAGCAAGAGACAGAGAAAGAGACCAATTCGATTTAGAGAATATCAGCCACAGAGTGTCGTCTCTGTCTGTCTGTCTGTCTGCCCTGCTCTGATTGGTGGGTTTTTGGCAAGAAGCACATCAGCTGAGGGATGATGTCATGCTGTGTCTGGGACACTGAAGCTAAATATAGACCTGGCCATTCAGAGAACTGGGGAGACAGAGATGGATGAAGGATGTTTCTTGCTTTATTCCCTGCCTCTGATCTTCTAGCATAAGCGCATGAGGTTCTGATGTTTTTAGACCTCCCTCAGTTTTGGAACCCAGTGACCCCAGATGCGATGCGCAAGCTTTGTGTTCTATTTTCGTTTGCGTGCCAATAAGCCTGTATGACCTTGATGTCAGACTGGCCTTCTGCGGGACTGAAAAGAATTCAGAAATAGAGTCTGTAAAAGGCTTTATAAACCTTAAAGTCCACAAATAAAGACAATCTGTTTGGTTAAGCAGAGCTGTTAAGCCCAATAAACCAGCAGTTGTGATCATTTCTGCCTTTCGTATGTACATTCTCTCTCTCTCTCTCTCTCTCTCTCTCTCTCTCTTTCTCTCTCCCTGTCTCTCATCTGCCTTTTAGTGTTATTGTCATGTGTAGTCACTCCGAGAACTCTGCTCAGGTAGGGATATGACTGTGTCATGTACTGTTTACACTGTATGATTGAAAGATGACAATTGTGAAACAACTGGTCGTGGCTCCCAAACGGTGGTCTTATGTTGTATTGTTAGGCTCAAAGATGGCCATCATCACAGCAATTAAAGACAGC
Organism: Hydrocynus forskahlii; assembly: GCA_037974365.1. Taxonomy (NCBI): domain Eukaryota; kingdom Metazoa; phylum Chordata; class Actinopteri; order Characiformes; family Alestidae; genus Hydrocynus; species Hydrocynus forskahlii. The sequence continues at coordinate 18,103 of JBBPCX010117154.1, forward strand.
CTGCATTTATTTTCTGATAATGTCAGAAATTTACACCACCTCTTTGGGCTCGAATATCCTGTCTCATGGCTTCTCTTATCACTGCTGTACTGATGATACAGAGTTGTACCTGTCCTTCCTGCCAGATGACCACACCATCTCGGCACACATCTTGGCTTGTCTATCAGACACATCCATATGGATGAGGGATCACTTCCTACATCTAAACCTTGTCAAGACAGAACATCTGGTTATACCAGCCAAACCCTCTATCTGTCACAAATAAAAATCACCTCTTCACTCCTCACCCCGTCCAAGGTGGTGAGAAACCTTCTCTGACCACATCTCATCTGTTTCTCAGTCATGTCACTTCGTCTTTATACGACGTCAAGAAAATCAGGCCATACCTGACTCAGTTTGCCACCCAGCTCCTGGTATAAGTGATCTCTTGCCTTGATTACTGCAATGTCCTCCTAGTGTGTCTTCCAGATTGCATGATAAGACCCTTACAGCTGGTCCAGAATGCAGCAGCTTGGCTGGTCTTCAACCAACCCAAAATTCGCATGTCACCCCACTGCGGATTGACCTACATTGGATCTAAGTGATAAAATCTTTATGTAGGAGTAGTGCAAGAAGATAGGTAGTCCATCAGGAGAAGAGATGCTCTCTGAACAGATGGGTCTTCAGAAGCTTTTTGAGGATAGAGATGGATTCTGCTGCTCTGGTCTGCTTAGACTTCTCATTCCACCTATGGAGAACCACAAAATAGAAGAGTCCGGACTAGGTTTGCCTTGTGTTTGTAGCACAGTAGTCGCCTAGTACGTAAAACACTTCCCTGTGAACCTGATGATCACAAAGTTGCAGTTTTGTTCTACCATTGTCTCCTTAAGCAAGACACTTTAACCCTCTGTGTTTTCAGAAGGACTGTCCCTGTGACTAATGATTGTAAGTCGCTCTGGGTGAGGGTGTCTGGCAAATGCCATGAATGTAATATAATATAAATGTTATATTTATAAGTTAATGGCATATAAATGTAAATAAACACCATAGCCAATTCATTTGTCATGACAGATGTCTTACAAAAACAGCAGATAGTTTGTAACTTTTAAGGAGCAGTGCTTGGTAGCTAATGTTAGTCTTGTTAGCATGTAAGCTAGGCTTGAAGGATAAGTGTTTTGTGCTCACAAAAGAAAAAATATAAGTTTTGCATGTGCATGAAAGGTTATCACAGCGGTACAGCCCACCATTAGGTAAAGTTAACTTTTAAGCCATATGCCTAATCAGCCATTTTGGCAGGTTTAGGCTTGATGTTTTATTTGTCATATAAAATACGATGGTAAATCACAATTATTTATACGAATAACTTATTCGTCAGCCAAACCTTTGTGATTATGACAGCCCCCCCTTACTAGTCATGTGCTAAAAGTTCATAGCAGTGTAAGCTTGCATGGAGCAATATTTGTATTTTGGTTCCTTAGGCCTTGTTCACATGGATGTCCGAATCTTGGATGAATGAACGCGCTCTGAATGCCATACACATTTTTGCTGAGTTTTATAGCAGCGCTTGATTGACTTCAGTGAGGTGACACACTAGCATTCGTTTGATGCTGTTTAATGCCATCCTGCAGCCCAATGTGTAGTTTTGTGGATTCACCTGTGGGGGCAGTAATTCTTCAGTCCAGGTTGCTTACATGTGGGACATTTTGATTTGTAATTCTACATTGTAAACATGGATCCTTACAATGTAAGGATCTGCAATCATGGGACATATTTGGTTCCCCAGAACATCAACTGAACGCCATGTAAACGCAGTACTGGCATTTTCTTTGTGTTTGTCGGGATTTCGCCACCCGAATGTGGCCAGCTAACCAAGCGCCAGTTCTGAACGCCCGTGTGGATGCTGTGAAATTCCAGGGATTGGACAGCATGAAATTCCAAGGATTCTACAGCATAGTCTTGGAACATTTTCATTCACCACAAGGTGTGAAGTGGTGAAAACATTCAGTTTTCTCATAGAGAAATGATGCTAACCACAGAATGAACGACTTAAGATCTATTTAATATTTCCAGGTTTTTAAACCAATTATCTACCCTGTTATGTATTTACTCTACAGTACACAATATGTCCAAAAGTATCCTGACAAACCTTCTAATTGAGGCATTCAGTTACTTTTAGGTAACCCCATGATAAGGTATTCAGATGTGCATACACATCTCCTTTGAAAAGCGTTGCGAAAAGAATGGGATGCTCTGAAGCAGCCATACTTGTGCCTAAATTCCATTATCAAGCTAGATAATTCCAGGATTATGTTTTTGCATTCCCTGGAGTGATGTAACACAATGTAACTCCAAGTCAATCACACTTCTGTGAAATCAAACTGTCCACTTAGGAAGCAACACTGATTGACAAT
>JBBPCX010117163.1:0-20492 GCA_037974365.1 Hydrocynus forskahlii
ATGTTTGCTTTTGTGCTTTCATTGTTCATTCACAAGTCATTGTCATTATTATTTTTATTGTTGTGATTATGATGATGATGAGTCTTCTTCATTTTCTTCTTCTTCCAGGTGCAGCTGCTGGCCTAGTGGTTAGGGAGTTGCCCCTGAAATCGAAAGGCTGTGGGTTTGAATCCCAAAACAGCTAGTGGCACCACTGAGATATTATTGAGTAAGGTACCATCCCCACACACTGCTTTGTTCCTGGCTGCCCGCTGCTTCACTTGGTGAATGGATTAAATACAGAGAAAGAATTTCACACTGTTCACACTGAGTGCTGGGGTGTGTGTGAATCGACACTTTCTTCTTCTTATTATTGTAGCTCAGCTCTGTGACATTTGACCTTCTGTTCAAGCCCTGAAGCAGAACCTGTTTTTGTTTAATAAGATGTTGGGGTCCATTTTAAAGGAAAACACAAAGAAACACACAAAACAGTCAAACCAAAGTCAAAATGAACATCTCAACCATATACAGAGAGATGAAATGGTGAAGCTCATGTAGCGCAACAAACATAGGACATTTTTAAACAAACAAATCTGTGCAAGTAAATAAATATAGAAAAAGAGTAAGGTTTAACCTGTCCTGCATGTGTGCACAGCTCTCTGAACATTATATATGAATACAGGGGGTCCTTGAGTTATGACACAGATCCATTCTGAATAAACATATATTTATTTTCCCAAGGCACAAACTTCACCATCAAGAGAAACATTCGGCATATACTGAGCACTTTAAGGATCTAAAAAAAAGAGTAAAAATATGTTTTTCGTGTAGTTCAGTAAAGTACATATGTTCCAAATGAGGACTTAAGTACAGTGACAAAGCAGAGGTCAAGTATTTCCATCCCTGGTAGCTAGACGGCCTTCCAGCCTAGAGCACTAGGTCCTAAGGGGTAGTGTGTAGGGTGTAGGGTGCAGTAGTGTAGTGTGTAATACTGAATGTGATGGAGCTTGTTTTCTACCATGATGGGTGTTGCAACCATAAAGCCCTTGACTGCATTTTCACCAGGCTTCTCAACTCTGACCTTACTTTATATAACAGAGTCTTTACGTGAATGTCATTAGTTATGTGGATTTTATGGCTTTACACCTTGATTAGGTTTCAAATGTTAACGCAGATGCTTCTACTTGAGTATAATTGTGCTCTTTTTTATTCTATTTCATTTAAGCGACTCATATTTTGTTCCTAATTTCAATTTTTTGTGTTGTCAGGCTCTTTGGTTCAGCAGCCATAAACTTTTCTTGGGGCTTGTCACAATTTAACACCAAGCTCCCTATGTAGGGCTCCAACTGTTTCTTCTCTAATATCCACTATTCTTGCACACACTGCCATATAATAGAAGGAGAGGTAATGTAGAACATACACATTTTGTAAGTTGCCACCAGTGCATATAATAATAAACACCAAAAAAGTCTGATTCATGAATTTCATATGCACAACTCAACCTAAACATAGCCAGCTATGTCATTTTGTACAACCTAAATACGATGTTTCTATTTGGAAATAATAAACATGACAACACTAACTGTTGCTGGTTGTACATTATAATTTTTAAAAAGTACCATATAGTAGAAGTACTTTTCCGTAGAGGATAAGTTGTCAGTGGTGTAGTAATTTTAGAATAAACTATTTATAATAGTTCTGTTATAATAAAAGATTTCCATTTAGTAGAAGTTGAAGTACTTTTCCTTTAAGAATGAAGCGTGTACGCAGAGCAGTCATTTCAAAATAAATAATTAAAAATAAAAGTCCTGTTGTACAAAGAAACTACCATATAATAGAAGTACTTTTCCATTCGGAATGTACTGTGTAAGTTGTTAGGACTGCAGTAATTTTATAATAAATTATTTATTTTAAAATTACTGTGGAAGCATGTTTCCATAAGGAACTGTGTAACTTGTGAGGAGCACATTCATTTTTATTATAAATAATGTCTAACGAAAGTACTGTTACAATGAAAAATGACCATATAATAGAAGCAGAAGTACTTTTCCCTAAGGGATACATTTTGTAAGTTGCCAGTGGTGCAGTCATTTTGTGTAAAGTGTAAAAGTGATCATTCTGTCCATATGTGAACAAACCAAAGCACAGTGTGAACAGTGTGAAATTCTTTCTCTGTATTTAACACATTCACCAGGTGAAGCAGCGGGCAGCCAGGAACACAGCGCCCGGGGCGCAGTATGTGGTGCCACTAGCAGCCCTGGGATTCATACTCACAACCCTTCTTGTCGCACTAACCACTAGATAAATAATAATAGGCAGATGGTGGAATAAATAATAGGCAGTTGGTGGAATTATTTATTATGATGTAGAAGAAGGAATGAGTTCTGTAAATTGTCAGGACAGCAGTAATTTTATGATAAATATGTTGCAATAAGGGGCAGTGGGTAGCACTGCTGCCTCACACCTCCAGGGTTGGGGGTTTGAATCTGGGTCCTGGTCTGTATGTGTGTGTGTGTGGGGGGGGGGGGCGTCTCCGGGTTTCTCCCACAGTTCAAAGACATGCTGTCAGGTGAATTGGGGATTCAAAGTTGACCGTAGGTGTTTGTGTGTTTGTGTGTTTGTGTGTGTGTGTGTGTGTGTGTGTGTGTGTGTGTGTGTGTGGGCCCTGCAGTAGGCTGGTGCCCCGCCCAGGATGAGTCCCTGCCTAGTGACAAATAAGCGGTTATAGAAAATGAATGAATGAATGAATTTTGTAATAAAAGTACTATAGAAGTACGTTTTCATAAGGAATGAACTGCTGTGAAAAAGTTGTGAGGAGTGAAGCAATTATATTATAAATATTTTATAATAAAAGTACAATAGAGATGCTTTTCATAATGAATGAATTGTTTAGTTTGTGCAGTCATTTAATAATAAGAAATGTATAATAAAAGTCCTGTAGAAGAACTTTCCAGTACAGGCACCGCTCTTATCAATGGCACAGTCATTTTATAATAACTAATTTATGATAAAAGTACTGTAATAATCAAAAATCATTACTGTATAGTAGAAGTAAACATACTTTTCTATAAGGGATGAATTTTGTGAGTTGTCAACAATGCAGTATTTTTAAAATAATTAATTCATAATAAAATGCTGTTGAAATAAAAAACCCTGCCATATAATAGAAGTAGAAGTACTTTTCCATAATTGGCAAATTTTGTAAGTTGACAAAAGTACAGTAATTTTAAAATAAACAATCTATAATAAAAGTACTGTAGAAGCACATTTTGTTATGGAATCCACTGTGTAAGAAGTCAGGTATGCAGTAATTTTATAATAAATAATTCACAATAAAAGTACTGTCATAACAAAAAGGTACTGTATTGTAGAAGTACTTTTCTATAAGGGACAAATTTTATAAGTAGTCAACAGCTCAGTAATTTTATAATAAATAATGTATAATAAAAGTCATGTTATGATAAAACACACTACCAAATGATAGAAGTAGAAGTTCTTTTTCCATAAGGAATATACAGTACAAGTTGTGAGGAGGGCAGGAATTTTATGATTAATATTTCATAGTAAAAGTACAAAGGAAATACTTTTCATAAGGAATGAATTGTTTCATTTGTGAGGAGTACATTTCAATGAGGAATGAACTGTGTAAGTTGTGAGCAGTGCAGTTGTAGGGAGCAGTAATTTTTATAATAAACAGTTTATAATAACAGTACTATAGAACTATTTTTTCCACAAGGAAAGAACTGTATAAGCTGTCAGTAGTGTAGTAATATTACTTTTGCTCTGATCTCTGCATAAAGTTAACGTTAGTGCTGAGTGAGGCAGCAGGACTCGGTTTGGGACGCGCCCTCCCACTCCAGAGCAGTAATTTTATAATAAAAACTGTATAATAAAAGGACTGTTAGAATAAAAAAAAAATACAAGTAGAACTACTTCTACTCGGTTCAGGACGCGCCCTTCCCCACTCTATAGGATTACACTTCCAAAATAATTTCTCATTTAGTCCTTAAGTTCTCAGCACAGCAGTACTTTTACAATGAACAGTCTACACTAAAAGTACTTTAGAATTACATTTTCAGTAAGTAATGAATTTCGTAGATTCTCAGCACAGCAGTAATTTTACAGTAACTACTTTATAATAAAAGTACTATAAAATGTTCCATGTGGAATGAACTGTATAAGCTGCCAGTAGTGCAGTAATATTAATTCTGCTCTGATCTCTGTATAAAGTTAATGTTATCCCCTGAGTGAGGCAGCAGGACTCGGTTTGGGACGCGCCCCCCTAGCACTTTGCCTCCCCATGGCCACCCCCTCCTTGCTCCCCCCTTGGACCGCCCCCTCCCCCTGTCCGCCCCGGGTCTCCGCAGGAATGTGCAGGCGGGGGCCGCTGCTGTAAACTTTGTGCTTGGTCTGTTGGTGGTGTGTCGGTGTGGTAGTGTGTCGGTGGAGCTTTGTGGGATCGGGCGGCCTGTGTTAGAGACCGTGCCCGAGACTGAGCCCCCTCGGTCGGGCTGGTTCTGAGAGCGGCCCCGGAGCCCGGAGTCAGCGGAGAGACGCCGGAACAGCCCGCAGCCATGTCGGAGGACCTGAGCACCCAACCCTGGTCCATCTGCAAGGACGACTACGAGCTGCAGGAGGTGATCGGTGAGTGTCCGGCTCGGTTATTCTCCTCTGGACCTGCCTTGCTTTCCCTCGGTTGTGGTTAAACGATTAATTCCGACCCGTTTGTTGTTCATTTGTGCCGCTTTAGCCCGTCTCGTTATCCGTGCTAAGCTACCTTTCCCGAAACTCTCCACTCCACCTTAAGTTCAACATGGACAAAAGTATTGGGCCACATCTCTTATTTATTCAATTCATGTGTGTCCCAATAATACCCCATTTTCTACAGCTGTATAAGACCAATTATTTATACCAAGTAATCTAACAATTGTTTTTTGAAATAGTAGATTATTTAAAATATACACATATATGGACAAAGGTTTAGGGACACACCTCTTAATTATTCAGTTCAGGTGTGTCCCAGGTATACCCCATTGCCACAGGTGTATAAACCAATCATTCATACTTCCCAATTGTTTTGACGTTTAATTCTGTAATCTATAGTTTTTTGGTAGTAGTATATAATGTGTAACACACAATAGGGACAAAAGTATTGGGACACACCTGTTTTTCAGGGTTTGGGCTAGGCCTCTTACTTCCAGCAAAGGACAATCTTAATGTTTCAGTACACCAAGACATTTTAGACAACGTCATGCTTCCAGCTTTGTGGACAGTTTGGGGAAGAACCTTTTCTATTCCAGCATGACTGTGCCCTAGTACACAAAGCAAGCTCCATAAGGACAGAACTTGACTGTCCCACACAGAGCCCTGATCTCAACCCCAACACTTTTGGGATGAACTGCAACACAGATTGTGAGCCATGACCTCCCGTCCAACATCAGTCTGACCTCATAAAAGCTCTACAGAGTGAATGGGCACATATTCCCACAGACATTCCAAAATCTTCCAAGAAGTGTAGAAACTGTTACAGCTGCAAAGGGGGGACCAACTCCATAATAAAATCTATGTGTTGGAATGCATCATTAAAGTCCTGGGACTTTTGTCCATAAAGTGTATGTTTTCCAAATGATATGAGTAACTCTAGAAATTAAAAGGACTCTAGATATTACTATTATTAGCTCATGGTCATTCCTAGTCATATTAAGGTCTATGTATTTGAATGTCATTAAAGTCCCTGTTGGTGGGAATGGGTAGGCGTCCCAATACTTTTGTCTATAATAGTGTGTATAAGGTGGAATGGTTCGTTAGCATAGCAAGCTGGCTAATAGGAAGCCAATTTCAACTCTTGGCTTTAGAAGACAGTGCAATATGTCTATGTTTAGGGTCGTATGTGTGTACTAAAAGTGTAATGCATGTATTTGAACACTTTTAGGGCCATTATGACCACATATAGGCCTTTAAAGCTCCTTTTAAGCTCGTTAGCACGAAACTCTGAGAGTAGCTGCTGTTAGCTTAGCAAGTATAGTCCCAAAACATAGCAGATTTGACTTTATTTTGGGTGTTTTTGCGGCAGAATGTGTTTTAAATCTTCTCTCCGAGGTCTCAGGGTTCAAACTAGGCGATGGTGGTGGAAGATAAAAGTAAAATTGACCAATATTAGCCCCGTTTAAATGTGTAAGCTTCACATTTCAGTGCCCTGATCTAACACACCCATCTTTAGCTTCTGAATGGCCTGGCACTGGACTGCTGAGTGAGTCAGATATGACAAAAGGGAACTGAATAGATTTTTCTAAATCATTTCTCCATAATTAACACACGAAGATGAGTAGTCATTCAGAGTCATTTAGAGCTGGTGAGTGTGAAGTGCACTGCTTTTGAGAAACGTACAGAGCCAGAACTCTTCACAGTGGTGGTAAATGGAACCAGACCTCCCAAGTCTTAAATGCTCGTATAAAGCTTCCTCATATAAAGTTTTTACATTAAATATAGTTACGAATGCGCTGCTTGATGTCAGAGATTCTGTTTTACAATAGTTTTGAGTCTAAAACATATTTAAGTATTGTCATGGCAGATTTATTTACCACTCTTTTACCTTCTTCTATATTTCATATAGCACTTTAATATTCACAGGATCATAAATAAGGGGTCTGTACTTGCAGATCTTTTGCGAAGTCTGTGGAATTCCTCTTTAATACATAATCTGAGTTATCAGACAGATAGGAAGTGCTGGGCAATAGAATTATTATTAGTATAATCTTTCTGAAAGATATCATGGCATCGTGATGACAATGCCCTGATAAAGTTAATGACCCATTTCCTATTTATTTAGTTATTTTATTAACTATGTATTTATATCCACACTCCATGTATCTGCTTGTGAGTATGTGTGTGTAGTATGTGTTATATTATGTGACATGTATACATGATAAGTAATAATATACATAATATAATGCCTATAGTACACACACACACACACATACACGTATATCTAATTATTTTAATTTCAGTGTGACCATGTCCATGACCAGCTCTATGGAAAGATTGAGTTTGAACTCCAGAGTGTGTCAGCTGAAGGGGAGCCACCCACAGTCAGAGTGAGATAAAGAAAAGCAGTTGGTGCCATGTGGATTTGCCCGATTATCAGGTTACTGTCACTTCCCTCAGGCAGGCTGCTGCCGCCGCTGTCATTTGTTTCGCATATGGCCACATGTTTCACTTTGTATTGACTTTTATAACTGAATAAATGACAAAGAGTACAGCTTCCCTCTGCTGCGCCGGGCCACGCCGACTGTGCCGACCAATGGTAAAGTCTTGTAAAGGCCCTTTCTTTATAGAGGAGATAAACAGTGCTCATGTTTGGCTGGAGTGATATGCATGACCTAATGCTTCTTCTTTCACGAGTTCATGAAGCAGATTCGTTGATGTTCAGGAACACGCTCTAGTGCTGGGCAATGTTATCTGTATCAGAAGGGTGGGGAGGGGTCTGTTTTACTTTTAAAATTTTTCCTTTTAAGTCTTTAGACATTTTCTTCCATTAATTAGGAGAGCCATTAATAGTCTTTGCATATGAGCTGACACTTAATGTTTGTAGAGTTGCATGACATTTACTGTCCAGTGCTGTTATCTCTTTAGCTTAGCCTGGTTGTACAAGAGCTGAGACATTGTAGAACTTTTCCTGAGAGATGGAGATGTCTTGTTCAATGTATAAAGCCTGTTGTTGTGGTCTGATGACATCTAAGATTTAAACTATACACCAGACAGCTTTTTGTAGGCGTATATGCTTGTAGCTCTGAACACATTCAACCAGCCCAGCCCAACAGCTGCGTTTATACAACAGTCTCATCAATTCTATGTGTAATCATTTTTTTCCTTACTTCCTGGACAATATGGTCATCTCCAGTAGCTAGAACTCCTGTCGCATCTTAGCACTGGGAGGATAAAACTAGGCTATGTGTTTCCTCAGAGTCACATGGAGCTCCACTGCATCTTTTCGAACACAGTGTCACTGGGCAGTGTAACACTTGGAGGGGAGTTCTGGCGGCTAATTCTGTGATGTCGGCTAACAGACGCGCACACTGACTCGCATCATGATGAGTGATGGGGAGCACCCTGCCAATCCAGAAAGAGCAAAGCCAATGGATGCTGTGGTACTGCCAGGGTACTCGAAACTTGCTGTTGATGGAGCCAGTCTCTTTTTCATACCAGCTCGACTCAACTCTACTCACTTGATGGGACCTGGTACCTCCTTTCTTTACCGCCCCCTCGGTGTAGCTGGTGATGTCACAAGAAGCTCTTGTGATGTCATCTTCACCCCTTAAACACAATAGCCATGGAGAATACTGAGAGATGTTCCAAGTCACGTGACCAGTCAACAGTCCACAGTGTTTTCACATCAAGTTTTGGTACTCAGCTCGCTTAGAACCACAGTGGAGTACACAAGAAATATTAAATGGCTTTAGCTTCTAGTTTTGCTCAATAAAGGCGAAAAAGGCAAGTGGACTCAAGCTGAGTTGGTAACAGGCAGTGGAAAGTGGCTTAAGACACTTGGGAGCTTTGAAATGTGGTTTTAATGTAGGATGTCTATTATGTTTTGGCAATACTAGTGTTTTGCGCCACAGTTAGCATAAAATAAATCAATATGTGCAGTATTTGTTGTGGTTTGTGTATAAATACTGCTTTCATTGGGTTCTGTCTGATGTCGTTTTAGGAGAAGCAGACCAGTGCTGATTTAATCAGCAGCTAGAAAATTGATATTGAAATTGTTATAGCACTACACTGAAGTGTTCAAACTAGTCGTTCCTAAAAAAGATACCCGAAATGGATACTCATGTTTCCAAAACATAGTCTCTTGAGTCGTGAAGGAGAATTTGGGAACTCAGAAAAACTATTCAAACACCACCTGGCCTGGGTTTACGTTCAAGACTTCATACATTGACATAGAAATACATTATTAATTTTGCTAAGCGTTCTTCAGATTTGCAAAAATATGATTTATGAAATTGTTTCAGTACAGAACTTGGACTGTAAATCACAGAATTGTTGGTGAAGTTCATGTGTGAGCCACAAATGGAATTGGGTTACTTGGCAAAGATTGTGGGCAAATCATGAGTTTGGCCTTAGATTGTTGCTTTAAGACCAATAATTGGCTTAGGAAGTTGCTATCTTGGGATGGTAATTCTCGGGCTGATATACTGATTCATGATGTCAAACTTCAGCGCTGTTTAACTGTAAAACGTATTGACACGCTAATAAAGCAGGAGGTCGGCGTTTGACAGCTGATTAAACAGCCTCAAAGAGGCCGAGGCAGTACTGATAAGACCAGGCCATTGTTAAAACTGCAGGCAGCCGTGGGCTTGAATGTAATTGATATGAACTGGAATGTAGGTATGTGGCATGTTTACATATAACTATGAAATGTTTTAACATATACAGCTCCAAAAAAAAATAAGAGACCACTGCAGTTGTTAAATCAGCGCCTCATTCTGCTTTATTTTTAAATCAGCACCTCTTTGAGTGACAATCATTGCCTGCCAGTGTCAGATTCCTACACAAGCACCTCATTCTGCTTTATGAGGTACTGATTAGTGATCACATGAATCACATCTTATTTGAGGAAAAGTATCAAAACACTGCTGTAATCAACACTCTCCTCTCACAACACTCTCCTCTCGCAATGGCAAAACACTACTAGAAGTTCGTCAAAGTCATTGCCATTGTGATTAAGAGTGAACAAGAGATTTGTTTTCTTTTGACGATGCTTTGAAGAACAATTTTGATGATGCTTTGAAGAACAATATTTTTATTTGGAAATGAGAAATATTGGCGGCACAAGCAATCAGTTAGTAGACGTGTACATATATTTAACTACCTCATACTATTTTGGTTTGCTATATAATAAATGTAATTATTTATATAGTTCAGATAGCCTCATTTTCAGCAGAGGTTCAGTATCCCAGCATGAATGCATGTTTATGTATGTATATAACGCACCACAGATATTATATATTACATTCAATTGGCAGATGTTTTAAATCTAAAGCAATTTAAAATACGAGGAAACTCAAGTTTTCATCAAGATTGGCCATTGTGAATATAATCCAGTTCCAAACCTGTATGAATCCATTTGTGCACCCATAGTAGGCCTGACCAGTATATTTCCTCCCAAAATCTTTATAAGGTTGAACCATAGAAAGTTGTGCCACAGAGGACCCCAGTAAGAGGCAACTCCTGAAATGGGTTCATCAAACCCAAAGACTTCCACCTTTTGGACTGGACAAAAATGTAATGTGATGATAATTTTTGACCATACACAGTACATTGTAGAGTTTATTGGAAAGTTAGAATAAACAACAAAGAGCCAGCGGTGCTCCAGTTTGCCCCCACCGATAAATTCAACTAAACAAGCCTAACTGTGCTCTCTCTGTAATGAATTTATTTTAATGATCTCTGCTGTGAGCAGCTGTTGTGTATTGTGCTCCATTTAAAAAGCATTCTGGACTGAAACACTGCTAATAACTAAGGTGTGAAGCTAAACTGCAGGACGCAGAATAGATGGTAATGTGGAAATGCTTTTGTTTTGGTGACATCGTGACATTTTTCAACTTAATGTGTGAACCATGCGGATTGGGAAGTGAATGGGACAATCACTTAATAAAAGCAAAGAAGAATTGGTTTTCCATAACATGGACTCTTTAAGGAGCAGTGATAGCCACAAAATATACAGTGTGACAGCTGATCACAGTTACAGTGAATTGACACTTTTCCTCTGGCACAAAGAACTGTGAACAAGCGCTTTTCCATTACAATGAAAGCGACCCGTACCAGAGCCGAACCCGAGCTGCTCGATGGCAGGGCAAAAAGTGGGCCGCAGCTGAGCTGACTGCATCGCTGCTTTCTGATTGGTTGAAATGTCATCACAACACGGAAAGAGGCCATCGTTTTTTTAACTGTGCACACAAAAAACATTGGCGATACAAAGTACAAGCATGACAGTCTGTTTGGGCTGAAGATACATTTCAGTGGGAGTTTTCTATGACACAAAATTATCTTTAACTCTGAGAAACGTGAAGGTGATCCAGGACATCACTAACACGTTATCTGGGTTCGGTTTTCATCACACGGATGAAGAATGCAGAGGGGGAAAAAAATCAAACAAGACTATTAATAAAAGAAGACCACAATAACAAAAGCAGCTCTGACTGGTTCAACTCCATGCACGTGGTTTTGGGACGAAGACCGGCCATAAACTGTGTGGAGAGAATTGAGTCAGAAACTCCGTTACCGGACTGAGAGAAACTGGAAAATCAAAGTGTACTGCAAGTTCTGTGCCCTTACAGTACGGTTTAGGTACAGCACGGTTCCTGTATACCAGCAGAAAATTGCCTAATATCGCCATATTACCCAGCCCTACTGCACCACCAGGGCTACAGTATATATTATTAAAGGCTGTGGCTTTGAGTTGAAGTGTGAAAGTTGAGGACTGATTGGCGTATGTCAGTAAAGCATGTTTAGCTAAAACTAGTGGGCCGGTTTCCAGACCGGGGATTAAGCCTTTCCAAGAACTATATTGTTCTTTTAGTGGAAAATCTCCATTCAGAATCCTGCATGGACTAAGCTTGATCCCTGTCCGGGGATCCAGCCCCTGGAGTGTAAAAGTAAAACCTAAAATATAAATATGAGCTCATATTGGACAATGTCATTGGTTAAATCGGTCGGGCCGTGATGGACAGCTGCAGTAACCTGTGACCTGTGTATACGGCCTGTTGTAATTTATTACTCTGTGACATAGTATTCATCTCTCAGAGGCCTGCAGTTCGACGCCTGCTGTAAATGAGCTCTGACAGGTCAGATGTTTCTGCTGCGTACGCAGGCATCCGAGTGTGTTGTAAGTGTTGTGATGGATCGCAGGCATTCATATTCTCTGACTCGTGCTGTGCATAAACCTGTGACTGGTCAAAAGTCATGAAACCATGTATTGAGCTGTACAGGGAAATATACTGCGCCTGGAAAATGTATTTGCTCACTACACCCCCGTAAAATGCTGGCCTGTCCCTCATTTGGTTTGTGTGATCTCATGTCTTGCCTATGTTGATGGATGACGAAGGGAATTTGGCCTCTGTGTCACCTCAGATTTGGACCCCAGTTAAACGGGCAGACATGGTTTATAGCTCTGAAGTTGCTACACAAAATGGAAATAATATGTGTAATACCTATACACACACATTTATACACCACTAATACTGTGTATAGATATTGTGTTTATAATATATATGTACACACATACTATCTATACCAAATATAAATACTAATAGTGTGTGTGTAAAATATTTACACATGTATACACACACACACACAAAAAAACACGTGCCACAATGATTGGTACCCATAGAAATTAGTACTTTGTGTGTGTGTGTGTATATGATATATATAAAATATGTATGTGTGTGTATGTGTGTGTGTATATATATATATATATATGTGTGTGTGTGTGTGTGTGTGTGTGTAATTACACTATTATTCCCAATAGTTATGGCACATGTTGTTTTTTGTTTAAATAGTTATTTCTTGATGAGGGATTAAATAAATGTATTTGAATTACAGGCTCTATTTTTCTCGTTTTTTCACCAAAAGGCAGATTATAAAAACACTTTTACTGAGCTTTAAAAAGATTGCCAGTAGAGATGGGCCCGATCTGATATGATATCGGTATCGGGTTCCGATATAGCCGTAAATCCGATAACGGTTGGACAGCCCCGATCTCTGTATTCCAGTTCGCAGCTTGCGCTGGACCTTAAACTCGATGCTGTGTAAAACGAGATGCATTGGCAGCAGACGCTCATTGACGTTTTCCAAAAATGCAACAAATTTACAGCAGACAACCCAAAAGTGAAAGGAATATCAGAGAAGACTCTTAGCTCTCCATCAAGACCTCTTTGGGGTTCTTTCAGGGGCTACTTTGTGTTTTGTTGACCCTGCCCATCTCGTGTTTCCGAATTCACGTTATTTAAAATGTATTCGTTTTGCACTTTTTTTTTTTACACAGTCGTTGCTGCTAAAATGGACATAATACTATTTAAATGATTCAAATGATTGTTGTGTTTTTGATTTTACAGCTGTTGCTGCTACCTTTTTGTGAAGTGTAAATAAATTCCTTTGGAATGCCTTTAAATTCAGTGTAGTTGTGAATATTTTTTGCTCGTCTAATAAGTGCTGAGTAGTTTATTTATTCTGTGATGTAACCTTACTAACAAACAGCACAATTTCAACAAAAATAATGCTAATATTAAAGTAAAAAAGATGTATTATATTGGAATCTGTATCGGTATCGGCAGTTGTGAATCGGAATCGGAGCGGAACTGGATAAACATGGATCGGCCCATCTCTATAAAGTCACATAAAAACATAGTCACATAAAACAATGTGCAGAATTTCACTGCCTTGCCTCCCACTGAGCATCGATCATTTGAAAATGCAGCTGTGAATGTAGTAACACTGATAGCAGCACCATTTGTCCAGGAGATTCTCCAGACTTCAGTACAGACCAGTTTAGTACTGGTTCTGAATACCTATCGCTTGTGCTGATGCAAATGTTTAAGAGTCTTTTAAAGTGTAAACAGAGATGTTTGAGTTTCCATCTGAAAGACAAATACAGCTCTAAGCGAATATTTGAATACTCTAACATCCAACCTGGTGTTGGTATTTATTGACTTATTCACATCCTCATGATCTCTATCTCATTCTCTATGGGGGCAGCTGTTGGCCTAGTTTTTAAGGCGTTTGGCCTGTGATCAGAAGGTTGTGGGTTCAAATCCCAAGACTGCTAGCGGTTCCACTGAGGTTCCCTTGAGTAAGGTACCGTCCCCACACACTGCTCCCCGGGCGCTGTGTTCCTGGCTGCCCGCTGCTTCACCTGGTGAATGTGTTAAATACAGAGGAAGAATTTCACACTGTTCACTCTGTGTGCTGTGTGTGTTCACGTATGACAGAACGCTCACTTTACATGTTGAGGTTTTTGTGAGCAACCAGAACTAATGGCAGCTGGATGATAGAGCTCCAAACATCTAACTTTCTAAGAAGGAACTTTTCCTTGCCTTATTTCTGACTCAGACTCTTTGTCGTAAACAAGTAAATGTGAAGAGGGGAGCCCTCACTCTGGAGTGGCTCTGCAGAACCGTTGTTTTGATTTCTCCCAGGACCAACGACCTTGTGATTACATGGATATTTCCACCTCGAAGAGCTCCAGTTCTCATCTAACGGAGTAACATCCATGAAAATAGCGCCCCCTTTCCCTCAGCGCTGATCTTTCCCTCCGCCTCAGTAACACTGCCTCATGAAGAATCACTAATTCAGAAAAGTAGTTCGCTCACATAGGGTGGTTTTCTTGATTGTTTTTGTTTTCTGTAGAAAGGAGCTCTGAATGTCCTCCTCACATCATGTTAGCACTGCCACAATTACTGCAGAATCACTTCCCTGTAGTTATTGGAATGGTTGCCAGTTATTTTCCATGTGTTTTGGTTTTTTACTGTTTTTCTTTGGGTTGAGGCAAATACTAAAATAAAAAAAGCAAAACACGCTTTTATGGAGATATTTCACAACAGACAACCAAAAATAATGAGATCTTCTGACTAGTGCTAAATTACCTCTAGAGGAGCAACTGCGAGCAATACTTGTTTATTTAAACTCTTATTTTCATCTCATATTTAACAGTTGCACTGAACAAAAAGGCAAATTGTTAATCCCAGTTATTTATAATGTTTCCATTGGGCAGATTTCATGACCGTTTCAGGTCAAGCTAGGAATTTATATTTGGTGTTGTGTTGGGTTATTAATTTTTAAACACACATACTGTAATTTTTTTTCACAGGAAATGTAGGTTGCTAATTGAAACTGATGTAGGTTATATATAGTCTATATCTATCTATATATCTATCTAGCTATCTATATATTTAGCTATCTATATATTTATCTATATATATTATATATATATGTGTGTATATATATATATGTATATATATGTGTGTGTATATATATGTGTATATATGTGTGTGTGTGTGTGTGTATATATATATATGTGTATATATATATGTATATATATGTGTGTGTATATATATGTGTATATATATGTGTGTGTGTGTATATATATATATGTATATATGTATATATGTATATATATATATGTGTGTGTATATATATATAATTAGTTAATGGGATCACCTGTCCAACATAGTGGATATAAAATATATGAATTCAATAAAACTATTATAATAAAACTTTTTATAAACGTAATCCATTTCCTACTCTTTTGATGGGGTCTAACTGTAGATTGTGGCCATAGGATTAAGAATGCTGTACAATTTCCTCTCCATTAAATATTAGAGAGATGAAATATCTTTGATTTGACTTGTAAGCTCTAAAACTCTTCAGGGAGCTTTCCGGGTTCAGACTGCGGCATGAAAATTTAATCAGCAAACATTTGGATGTCTCGGATTCGGATCACATTTCACAGACCGGTGCGAAGCTCCTGGTGGAGAAAATTAATTACGGGATTTTATTAGTCAAGGTCAAAAACGAAGATCACTGTGCGGAATTACCTGGAAACAGTTGGACGATTTTACAGCTGGACAGTTCTTGCGTTGTCTATAGAAGTGAGTTCGTAAAATTAACAGATAAAAGGTTTTATATGTATGAGGCCAGTTCCAGAAAGAAAAATGCCTTTGTCACACAATGGTTCAGATCTTCATTCTCTAATCATAATCATGTAGGCACTCAGGTCTGTGGTCTGAAAGTTTATGGTGCTATATAGACCATTGCTTTCACTGAAGAACCCTTGAAGAACCTATTTTAGAACTAAAATGGGGGAGAGTAATATGTCTTGCGATGGGGTGTAAAGCAACTGAAAATGACAAGGGGCTTGTTTAGAAACAGGACAAATTGTTTTAGACGCAATACATTTGTCAACCAACCAAAAACATGACAGGAGGGACTTAACTGGTTTCTCTTTTCAAGGGAAAATCATCTCATTTTTTATTTATATCCAGTACTACCAACATTTTTCCCCAAATTTTTGCCCAACTTAGTCATCTCCAGCTCCATCCACGACCTATTAGACTTCTACTAATGCATCCTGATTGGACAGTTCAACACGCTTGGATTGGCAACGTTACATCAGTTAACCGATGCCTGTACTGTCTAACTGCGCTGAGTGATGTGGAGAGGGAGGACCATCCTACCCACCAGAGAGAGAGAAGGAAGCCTGTTATGCTCTCTTGGACTCCCAGTCATGGATGGCTCCACATCACCAAGGATTGTATTTTCCCAGTGGAAGGACCAGTGCTTATACTGTTGTCACATACATCCCCCAGTACCAACAAGCAACAAACAAGTCAAACTGAATTTTTTTTTCTCAGTATACATTTTTTAAACAGATCCAGAAGTAACTGAATGTGTGAAAGTAAACCTGACACAGATGCGTAAAAAGTTGCGCCAGAAACAGTCTGACGACATTGCACACACACCACCATCATGACAAAAAAGGGGGTTTCAGTGACTAAATGTAAAGGGAAAAAAAACTTTTTCTGATTGGTCTAGAATGATATGTTACACCAACAGCGTCCACTAAATTGAACTGATTCCATTTGAATTGGGATTATTTCTTTAAAAACACCCCATGTGACCAAAAGTGTCAGGTTTAACCCCTATGATTTGAAAAATGAAGTCAGATTGGTGCTCAGGCAAACTTGGAGAACATGGAGCATCACCCTTAAGAGTGTTTTCCCCAAACTCTTCTTTTAGTCACATAGAATGCAGGTTTTAGGTGGACGGGAAGCCAGGATGCAGATAGAAAAGCTCTGTATGCGTGTGGATGGTGGTCAGGCTGAGGGTAGATAGTTGCTCCTTGCAGTCATTAAGATCCAAATGCCACATGCCTCACTGAAGGCTGGAATTATGTGAGGAATGTGTGAGGCATGCCGAAGAAACGTAATGAAGGGCTCCTGATATCAGGAGAAGAAGGCGGCTGGAGGAAACGCAAACACAGGGCCGAGCCTGAAGGGGCTTATTGACCCTCCTTGCTCTGAGGTGGCACTGTCCACCCTTGCTTCAGCAAACCTGAGCCCACCTAAACATAGTCCACCTGGAGTGTAATTCATTTGTCTGATATGTTGGGAGGGTTCTTGAGCTTTAAAAAGAGGTTCAGCATAGGCCACATGCTAAAGGAGGTTTCTGGAAAAATACCATTCATCATCTTGGAGTTATTAAAAGATCTCGCATCATGAAAAGTAAAAAAAAAATAAACGTCTTTGAAGATTTGAAACGTTTACCCGTTCACCCTATACCATACTGTCCATATGTGAAAACCAAGTTGCAAAAATGACAATAACAAGAACAGCCTGTTTTTATTCAAAGAGACAAAAAGGTTGGAAAATGTAGAATTAAAAACAAAAAAACCCTTACTGACTGTTTTTGGTATAAAAAAACTACACAAATAGTTGGTGGAGGAAAAATGAAATACAGCAAAATGAAATGTTTAGGGGCTTAATAGATTCTCTCAGGTTAAATTATAAGATGAATCCCTACAGTTCCTAAGTGTACATTTTCTAAATATGTAGTTTTTGTCATCTTTTTATGCATTTATGATTTCAGCAGTCCTGACAGTCATTCTTTTATTTAGACTAATTACAGCAGTTTTTTAAACTGTAATGACCGTTGGAGCGTTCTACTATTCAGGCTTGTCACTTAATGGTAATGGGAATGACTGGAATTGACTGTATCTGCTTTTTCTAATGATGCCAAAAGCCAACAGTTTCTTTAATTGTTTTTTTTTTTTTTTAATTCATGCATGTTTTGGAGCTCGTTCAGACAGTTAATCCAGTCCGTCTTCAGCACATGCTTTCAGATCTATCAGAGCCTGTCTGCTGATTTGGTTTGTGTGCGGTTTGGCCATCGGCCAGGCAGGGGGGTGTAACCAAATAACGTCAGCTGGCTGTTCTTTGCTTAATTCTCTAATGTGGTAACCTAGTAACCTAATATTGAATTATTTGAATTAGAAGCCAGGAATCAAAAACAGGCCTCCATTAAACAGACTCGCACTGCGACGGAAAAAAAAAACTACTCGTATTTCTACTATAATGAAGCTGCTAGTTGTCTGAAGTCCATTCATGGAGAAACACACCCTGGGCTTAACTTACACAAGCCTGCAACGAGACAACAACTGATTACACCAGCTTTGTTTGACACTCTCTGAAGGTTTGATCGCACCAGCAGCGGCTTTCTTTGTTTGTGATGCCATCACGTTTCTAATAGTTGTACTCCGTAAAGCCCAGTGAAGATCCTGGGCCCTGTTTATGCTTATGAATCAACAGTGGGCAATCACAATCAGAAAAGTTTATTGATCCCAAAGGAAATTGCTTATGTTACGACTGCCCAGACACACAGAAACAAGAACAATGTAAAATATAAAGTCTAAATAAATCCAATAAAAAATTCAGAAAATACTCAGTGTGAAATACACTATGCTATACAGATCCTGGTTATAAATACTCTGGAGACACAAAAACATTATAAAGCCAATACAAAGTCAAAAACACTGCAGAAATACTCTGTGCAAAATACACATCGTTGTTCAGACGTGTCCATTATGTGTCTTAAAGGTGTCTGTTTGGCCACTCGTGTTCAGATTTCATCACTACTGCTGGTGTGGTTTTCATCACAAAAATCAGAAAAAGAATCAAAAGTTTACAGATGCTGGAGAAAACTGCTTATGTTACAACTGCACAGTCATACAGAGACAAGAACAATATAAATATAGTCCAGTAAAACTCAGCAGAAAATACTCAAAATGAAATACACTGTTATATACATAAATACTGGGTATCAATATTATAATACTAATCAATACTAGTACTGTCATTAACTTAAAGTAAATTACTAATAACAAATGGTAGTTAGGAGTCTGTTATTGCATGTTGTAGAGATCTGTAATAGATCAGTAGTATTGACATAAGTGGTGATATTTATAAGTAGTGATGTGACATGATAAGACTATTACACAATAATAAGATAATGCATCAAATTTTCAGAATTAGATCATACTATAATACTGTACCAACCCCCTGTTGTGACCCCCCTAGGAACGAAGCTGCAAAAAAAGGATTTTCTGTTTTATGATGCCATTAATATCAATGCATTTACGTATATCTGCATATTTGGTTTGTAGCAATTTAGTTCCGCCCCTTCGTGATAAAATTATAAGGAGTATTTCACTCCGTACAGTCAGAATGGAGATCATTTAGGTTTATCAGTTTCAAAGGCACAAAAAAACCTGTTTTACAAAGTTGGAAGCGTTCATTTAAAAATGGAATATGACTGTTTTTGGTTGGGTTAGAATAGTTTTTAATCTAGGATGGGTTTAAAATGCAAAAAGCAGCCAAATTCTCAGAATTAGACCATGCTATAATAATACCTGTTGTGACCTCCTATCCCCTGGTCGACAAAACATTTTCTTCCAATCCTCCGTTTGACACAATATCCTTCTGCCCCAGTTGATAAAATGTTTAGTGGCCCCCTGCCCTCACCCCTGGCCAACAAAATTTTGGGATCTCCTCCAATTGTACCCCCTCTTTTAATCTGAGAACCAGAAACTGGACTGGGATACACTGGAAAATCAAAGTGTGCTACAAGTTCTGTGCCATCAAAGTGCATTACATTACATTGCATTATATAACGTTATATTACATTACATTATATTACATTCAATTACAATACATTGCATTCATATGGCAGACACTTTTTATCAAAGCGACGTAAATTTTGAGGAAACACTCAAGTTTCAGGACAGTGTGAGAACCAGAGGACAGTTTAAAGTGCAAGAAGATTCGGAGAGAAGATGCTCTCTTCAGGAGGTGTTTGGAGCTAGAGAGGGATTCTGCTGCTCCTGTCTGCTTAGGCAGCTCGTTCCTCCAGCGGAGGAACCACAAAAGACAAGAGTCTGGACTCGACCGTTTAGTACAGTTAGGTCCCAAGCAGTTCCTTTACGCTGATGGAAAAATGCCTTCAGTCTTTCAGACTTTCAGACTCTGTGTAATGGTAGAAGATACAGGTGTTCATGTTTGACCTCTGAAGTCACAGCTAGTACAGGCTCAGCAGGTGTGTCTACAGTTGGGAAACTTGAAGCTTAGTTTCCAGAAAGACGTTTGAGTCAGGAGGTGCTCGTTTATCTCTTCCCAGAGCTCCACTGTACTTTCTCATGAGCCGCAGCGACAGATTGTAATTGGCAGCATTTGATTGTCAGTTAAGTACAATACTGTGCAAAAGTTTCATTTCTTTATATTTTGCTTTAATTTAGCTTGTTGGTTCAAAAATACTATTTTCTGCCTGTCTTTTCTTTGTCATACTGAGTAGATTAAACGAAAGAAATGAGAGCAAATGGTTTACTGTGATAGGCTGCAAAGTGTCTAAAGATACAAGGAGCCTAGATAAAGGAGTTCCAACCACTCAGCATTCAGCACCACCAGTAT
>JBBPCX010117188.1:0-20487 GCA_037974365.1 Hydrocynus forskahlii
AGTACGGAGAATATGTAGTATAATGATAAGTAGAGGGGTATTTAAAGGGGCCAATGGAGTGTGAGTTGTTTAGTGTGGATATGTATATACAAGAGGAGGAGGGGGAAGTTCAGGTGAGGGGGTGCTTGTATATGTCTGGGAGTACAGTTTGTCCTTCAGTTCTGATTGATTTCCCGTGCTGGCAGTGGAGGCCTATACGCCACAGAAACTTTAGTCATGCAGCAAGAGGGAGAAGAGGTTGTGTGAGGCGCGTGTGGGGTCTTCGAAAAAGCCATCAATAGCATGTGGACCGAAATGAAATCTTCTCAGCTGTCCTCACTATCCTCTGTAGGGTTAGTTTGAACGCCCTGAACTTTGTGATCCGAACTGAGCAATTCCCATACCAAGTCATGATGCAGTTACAGAGAATGCTCTCTACAGTCCCTGTGTAGAGCATAGAGTCTCTGCAAGAAGTAGAGACCCTCTTGATGATGAAGCTGGTGTTGAGGGTCCATGTATGGTTCTTTGTGAACGTGGTGCTCTGGACGATCTCTACTGATCTCTACTGTGTTTTTGTTTTTACGGAGATATGGTTCGGTTACAGCATCATGGGAACGGCTACATGGATTAGCAGCATACTAATGTTCTGCAGTGACGGTAATATGCAACTGAGTGGCAGGACGAGAGGTGATGTGTATATCAACGCTGACTGGTGTGTGAAAGCTGTGGTAGACTCAAGTTACTGCTCACCGCTGCTGGAGTTTGTGACTGTTACAGGCAGATCATTTTATTTACCATGGGAATTCATCACTGTGCTCATATTCGTGGTGTACGTCCCACACAGTGCTAATGCTAGCTATGCGCTGGCCGAACTTCATGGAGATATCGGCGAGCTCCAGAACGCAAAAACTCAAACAGAACGCAAATCTCCAGTCAGGTCTCCCAAAATGTCTCCAAGACCCACACATGCAGCTTCTGAGATGTTTATGGTGTGCTGGAGATTGATTTTCAAGTTCAATGAGATGGTTACACAACAGCATCAATAATCAATTAACCCACCCCGCCCTTTTCACTGTCATGCTGTGTCAGACACCTTAATAATGCATGAAGACTTGAGGATGATTACTCAGAGAGCTTCAGCTTCCTCTTGGATAAACCCCATTAACCCACTAATAAACTACTGTAGAGTATTATCTGGTCCAGTTGTTATCTTTTTACCTGTAGTTTTTTTGTATATGTTATCTGTATCTAATGTTCTGTTGTGCTTTTCGGTCTTTATGTTTATTATTTTTTGTGAAAAGATGTCCTTTTTCAAACAGGTGTTTTTAGCTTTGAGGCTTGATAAACGTTGGCTAAAACATTCACTCAGGTTCCTTCATCAGTTATTAACCTTAAAGGAGTTGCTACAGTCTTGTTGCTGAATTTGGGGGACAGCATTTAACAACAGAATCTGCTTTTACATATAACCTAGGAATGTTGGCTATAGCCTAGAAGAGCTGATCTCATCATAAATATAGTGGGGTTTGATCAGTCCTCCAGTGTTGTTTTGAATGACTGTAAAGTTTTGTCATAGTGTGTCCAAAACCACAAGTCTATGCCTCCTCAACAAAGAACTGGAGGCAGTTTAAGTGGGATGTATTAATAGAAATGATGTAGGTGGCTACTGACCTAGTGTTTGGTAGCGATGTCAGCCTTGTAGCAACCTTTGGACATCAAACATTTCTTGGCTGATTGGCTGTATCTGAGGTGAGTGGTAAACCATGTAAATTCAGGATTAAGTGTTGCCAGCCTAATCCTTTAAGGCATTATTAGGTTACTAATATCAAACTAATTTATGTTCAGTGAAGAATGAAAGGGTGGTTCCACATCTGAACAACTGTTTAGGATTTAAGCGTTTAAATAAGCGTTTAAATATCGTACTTTACTGTAATCACTGTAAATGAATTTGCACTGTGGCCTAGTCCAACCTGACTATTTTAAAACGGGGACAGGAGGAATAGAACAAAGTCATCTCTGTGTCCTCGGGACCCTTGTGATTACCGTTTGGCATGTGATAAAAGCTCGTGATTAGCATTAGCCTTGCCCTGGAGCAAGGAAAACAGCATGAGTGCCAACCTCAGGTATTGCAGAAGTGCAAGAGGTGAAAGAAATCGTTCCGCTGTGATTAAGGACAGAAACATATTTACCTTGGACCAAGACTGGCCAGGATCAGCATACCCATACCCTGGTACTGTCTTGAGATAATAATGTAACGTACACCAATGTACACTGCCTGGTCATTTTATTGGAAACCCCTCCCTTGTTGCTCCACCTTGTTGATGTACTGTTAGAAACTGTCCCATCTGTAACTGTTTGTGTTAGGTATTCCTCTAGCCTTTAATCTGCGGTCAATTTCAGACCACAGAGTGCCTTTGGCTGGATACTTTTACACTGTATTTAAACTGTAGACACCGCCCAAACAATGATGCATCCTCTATATAAAGTCATATAAATGGGAATTTGTGTAACTATTAGCTGTTTTAGCTGTTCACATGTATGTACAACAAGCACAGGGACATCACAAACATACATTGCTGCGATCACAGTACGTTAAATATGCTTGAATACACTTTCTAACCTGACTGCAGCTTATTACACAAACTATGCAGTTCCACCCACTGCATGCTGAAGAGGCAGGTTAAAAGACAGTGAAATAACAGTCATCCACAAGCTTGAGACAAAACAAAGCACGAAAGTGTAGTGACAAAGAGAGAGTGGTGACTTTTTTTTCCCCACCAAAGCATTCTACAGGAATGTAATCGCACTCCTGCTAAGAAGCTGAGTGTTTAAACTGTATTATTCTGATGATAAATGTGGTTAAAGCAGGAAAAATGGGCAAGCATAAGGATCTGACTGGCATAACAGTTACCTATTAGTACAACATCTGTCAGGGGGTGGGATATATAGGGAATAGTCAGTTCTTGAAGTTGGAAGTGGGGAAAATGGGCAAGTATAAGGATCTAAGCGACTTTGACAAGGACCAGAGTGTGATGACTGGATGACTGGGTTAGAACATTTCCAAAATGGCGATACTGTGGGGTGTTTCTGGTATGCAGTGGCTAGTCTCTAGCAAAAGTGGTCCAAGGAAGGACACTCAGTGAACTGGCAACAGCGTCATGGTTGCACGAGAATTCTGATGCACATGGGGAAGTCTAGCCTGTTTGGTCTGATCCCCCAGAAGCGTAATTGCACTATAAGTTAATCCTGGCTATGATAGAAAGGTGTCAGAACACGCAGTACATTGCAACAGAATGCTTTAATATTGTGGCTGATTGGTGTCAAAACATTTCCAGTTACTTAGAAAAGAATGGAAAACAATTTTACTCAAACATACTTATAATATATGCTAACGGGCGTGACAAAAAGATGACGTCTATATGAAGAATGCCCAGTATAGTTTCTTGTGACAGGGTTGAGAGTACTGGTGTGTAGGGCAGATGGAGCAGAGTGGCAGAAAGCAGATCTCCAGGTCATTAGAGCTCCTTCAAAGCTACAGAGAGCATGTCTGTTCCTGCTCAGTTAATTAACTCAATATCAGCAGAATGAGTAGCACCTGAGTCATGCTAAGTGAGTCAGTTAAAAGGAAGAGGACGGGATAAAGAGAAAAAGCAAAACTGTCTCTCTCTACCCAACAAATAATTCTGCTCTGCTTGTATTTCAGTTTTATATACGGTGTCTACTACGAATTATTCATGATCTACTTTGAATTTTTTGAGTCAACTCTGAATTATTCTGTACCTACAATGAATTATTTAGGAATGACAATAAATTATTCAGTCTCTGCTCTAAATTATTCAGGAACTACTATGAATTATTCAGGAACTACTATGAATTATTCAGCATCTACTATGAATTATTTTGGAACTACTACGGATTATTGAATAGTCGCTCAGTAGCTACCATAAACAATTCAGTATCTGATGGGAATTCTTCAATATCTGCTATGAATTATCTTCTCTGTCTCTGAATTATACAGTTTCTACTATGAATTATTTAGTACCTACTATGCATTGTTCCTTATCAACTATGAAATACTCAATATTAGCTCTGAATTATTTAGTAGCTACTAAGTATAATTCAGTAGCTGCTATTAATTATTCAGCATCTATTATTAATTGTTTTGGAACTATTATGAATTAGTAAGCATCCCCTATGAATAATTCAATAACTACTATGAAACTAATGTGTATGTTCTGTAGGTAAGAGAGTAAAGAACTGTGGAGTTTACCCACATCTAGATTCTGAAGAATTAAAGGGGTTAATTGTCCCTTTGCTCTTTTCCTTTTTTAATTTTATCACACATTCTGGTTAGTTGCTGTAGAACATTCCACTAAATGGATTTTCTCTCTATTCCAATTATACAGTTAGGGTTGTGCATTACCCACAAAGACCCACGATTACACCATTTGAAGAACAGATTTTGTGCAAGGAATGTTCTTGGTAATTGTAACACCTTTACTAAGGAAGCTTCACTGGCTCCCTGTGGCCGCTCACATTAAGTTCAAGTCCTTAACACTTGCTTTCAAGGCCAAGAATGGAACTGCACCTCCTTACATCTCAGCATTGATCAAACAACGTGTCACTTCTCGTCCTCTCAGGGCTTCAAGCACAGCTCACCTTGAGCCTCCGCTGCTCAAAAGAAGAGGAAGGCATGCGTCAAGACTCTTCTCAGTCTTGGCCCCCCAGTGGTGGAACGAACTCCCTCTTCCGATCAGAGCTTCCAATCACCACTTCAAAGAGCACCTTGGTGACTAACTATGCCTCTCGTTTCTGCTTGCTTATTTCTCCAAAAATCTCTTCCTTACTTTTGTCTTAACTTCTGACTTTTTTTTGACAGGTGTTGTTTAGGTGTACCTAGCGTGCAATAACTTGGTTGAATAGTGGACATTGATTTAAGTATAGCTTTACAGGTTTAAGAAACAGATGTGGACTCCACAAGCACCGATGTACGTCGCTCTGAATAAGAGCGTCAGTTAAATGCCATAGATGTAAATGTAAGTAACTCGGACAGTGGAAGATCATGTCAAGCAAATAAATGAGGATGCAAGAACACATACTGAGAAACAGTCAAAGTTCTCCACTCACCAGCTTCTAGTGTGAGTGGAATTTCAGCATGGTGTAAGTCAATGTCAGAGTACAGGGTAGTGTGTTGCTCCTAGCCTTCCACCTGCAGGTAAACCACTTGGCATCTTTACACGTGGTGAAGAACCTAAGACCAGAATCATGTTTCCTCAGATTGAGGGTTGCATAGTTTAGTGCTATATTTGCTCTAACACACTTTATCATTCAGCTAGTTATTATGAAGCCCTTGCCCTTAATGCATTAGCTTTAAATATCAGCATCCTCACCATAAAACACCAACATTCTCCATCAAAAATCAGCATCCTCACCATAAAACACCAACATTCTCCATCAAAAATCAGCATCCTCACCAGAAAACACCAACATTCTCCATCAAACATCAGCATCCTCACCAGAAAACACCAACATTCTCCATCAAATATCAGTAACCTCACCAGAAAACACCAACATTCTCTATTAAATATCACGTCGGGGGTGCACGGGGAGTGAGGTGAGGCGCAAAGAGCAGGTTCCAACGATGGAATTTTAATACAAAAAGGACACAGACTCTATAGAGACAATAACAAAAAAACAAAGAGGCTCTAGGGTCTTTCTACAACAAAACATAACTACACAGAAGAAATTTCAGGAGCAGGGAACGTGAGGGTATATTTGAGGGTTGACCAGCAAAACCCACATGAACTCAAGGAACTTAAATACAACACACACTAAGACAAGAACCAATCATGAATCCCAATTACTTAAACTAGATACAAGACAGCTGACAAGTGACCTAAGACACAACAAACACCCAGGTTCAAAATAAAAGACCCCAAACTAAAACCCCAGCCGTAGCATTAAACACCAAAGTTCTCTCACCAGAGTCTTCAGTCAAAAACCATCATCCTTCAACAAACACAATTCTTCACCAAACCTCAATGTGCATTTTCAGACCCAAACATTCTCCACCTAACTCAAACATTCTTCATGAAACCCCAAGATTCTTAACCTAACACCTACATTCACCTCCATATCCCAACATTCTCCATCAAACACCATCACCTTCCACCAAACCCCAACATGATTCATCAAGCAACATCATTCTCCACCTAACACCAGCATTTTATGTTGTCATTACACTGTATGAAGTCAGAAGAACCAATGTGAACTAGGAAGAACATCCTTAAACAATGTGAATGAGGAGAACAATCTGGGGACTCAATTATCACAAACAAGTACAGTGCACCTACCCAGTGAGGGATGCTAATTCCCTTATTAATTCTTTGCTCCAGCACACATTATTATTCAGCTAGTTATCACAGTGCCCTCCGCCCACTCTTTTTCAACATCAGCCTCAGTATTCTTAAACAGTGTGAATGGGGGTGTGCCTTCTGGAGCACTCACAAACAGGTATAACACACCAACAATGAGTCTATGTGCTACATACTGACAGAATCAGAGAATCAGAAAAACTAGAGCACCCGCACACACCTGGCCAGGATTCTGGAGGGGAGCCAAAGCATGGCGTGACAGGTGTGTGTGCAGAGGGAGTGACCCCAGCAGCCCTGTTCTTCTCCAACAACTGAGATGCCCTTGTTTAGGGCAACACCTACAAGGGACTGCTCAATAATTCACCGTCTCTGTCATTCTGTATCACTCCATACATGCTGAAGTCAGAAATATGAAGCCCTCACTCAAACACTCAGGGGAAATAAACAGCTCAGGTTGAGTTTCTCTCAAAGTCTTTCCATCTTAGTTAATTTAATCCATCTAGCTGGTAAGCCTATAGAGAGTGATCTAATGTCTGACATTTGATTTTGACATCATTTCTCAGTGAAAGACGTCGGTTCTGAAGACGGACTTAAAACGCAGACTGCAAAAAAGAGGTCAGCTTTCAGAAGCATGTGGTTATATGTATGTTGCTGTGGTAGTAAATGTCAGCTTACAGTATAGTCACATAACTAAATGAAGAAGGTAGGGCATCCTACACTATATGGACAATAGTATTGGGACACACCTGTTTTTCAGCGTTTGGTTGGTTTAGGCCCCTTACTTCGAGTGAACAGCAGTCTTAATGCTTCAGTGTACGAAGACATGTTGGACACACCATGCTTCCAACTTTGTGGACACAGTTTGGGGAAAAACGTTTTCTATTCCAGCATGACTGTGCCCCAGTGCACAAAGCAAGGTCCATAAAAACATGGTGGGATGAGTTTGGTGTGGAAGAACTTGACTGTCCTGACCTCAACCACATCTACGCCTTTGGGATGAACTGGAGCAGAGATTGTGAGTCAGGCCTTCTCGTCCAACATCAGTGTCTGACCTCATAAATGTTCTACAGAACGAATGGGCACACATATCCACAGAAACTGCAAAATCTTGTGGAAAGCCTTCAAAGCAGATAAGATAAGCCTTTATTAGTCCCATGAGTGGAACACTTCTGTTGTTATGGCAGAATGTGGACAGTACAAAAGTAAGAGCAGCAAAGAAACAATAAAATAAAGCTATGCAACCCAACAGTATAGACTAAGAGAGTATACTATACAAATAATACACAGTTATAAATATAGCTGTGTGTAGCATGTATATATATGTAAGTATATGTATACGTAGTGTGGAAGCTGTTTTATGCAAAGGATGAACTAACTCCATATTAAAGTTTATGTATTTGAATGCAATGTCAGTAAAGTCCCTGTTGGTGTAATGGTCAGGCGTCCCAATATGTTTGCCAATAAAGTGTTCATCATAAGGTCTTAGGTGCCATTGAATGTATCTTCATGATGAAATCTGATTTAAAGGTTAAGGCTGAAGTCCACTTTATTCTCATATCATTTGCCCACGTGTAAGAAAAGAAATAAAATGGTCATATCAGTGAGATACAGGCGGTCATTAAATGGTAACAAACAATCTCAGTCAGCAGAGAAGGCCAACAAGCAATAGATAAACAATCCAGAGAGTAATACTGAAGTAAATATTAACCGCTGCAAATACCACACTGAGTAGATAGACATTAAACATTAAAGTCCAATCGACAAGGTAAATAAAAATATTTAGATAAAGCTCATTCTTCTGAAAGTAGAGGTATTAACTGGATGCCTCGTCCCCTCTTTACTACAGTATCAGCCTTCATTCACTCTTCATGTTCCATTGCTGTGAGCATTAGTTAGGTCAGTTACTTGGATGAAGTAGTTGTTGACCACAAACACCACACTAATCCATCCCAAAGGTATTGGATGGAGTTCAGTTTCTCCAGAGAACTCAGCTCCACTGATCCACATAATCTTAGGCTCGTATGTGGCTGCTCTAGAGCATTCCGTTCTTTTGTCATTGCCCTTAAATGGAGATTAAGTGGTGTGTGAGTGTGTGTGTGCAGTTTAACACCTGTGTCAGCAATGAGTGCACCTTAAAGCAGCTAATTTATCAGAAAGCCTGTTTGTTTTAGACATGGCTCATTTTGCACACAGTTCATAACTTGAGCAATCACTGCAACAAGATAAAATCACATTAATTCTGTACAGTATGCAGTCAAATCACATACACACACACACACACACACACACAAACAGTCTCATTAAAAAAATCTTGGCATGTTAAAGCATATTAAATTCAGACTCTGTGTGCAATATTTGTCAAAATGAGATGTTATAGCCTATTTCTAAACACTTGCCTTATTTTGAAAGCATTATGTTTGTGAGACTATATTATTCCATTAACAGGTAATACGCTGGTTTGAAGAAATAATGCACCCATTCACCATGAACCCTAACAAACAAGACCCTACACAAACAAAACCCTATTAAATCTGTACTTAAGATGGTACTCTTAAAGTACAGCTTTAGTACCTTTTGTCACAGAACATTTTTGTCCCACATTCTGTTGCTATACTTTTTAAAATATTTAGTAGTTTTTATGTTTGCTGTTGCTCCTCAGATTGATTCTGCTGAATTGACTCTTTTTTTATTCCATTTCCAAGCATTAAGAGGTAAAAATGTGGAGCAAGTATGCTGAATAATCCTATAGTCATATACAAGCTCATAATGAAAAATACTCCTGGCAATTAAAGCGCTCTTCCTTGCCAAGGTGTCATTTCTTGTAGGGCTTACAAGGAGAGGAGCTTGTTTTAATGCATACACCAGTGTAAAGACAGGCCAGCACATGAATACATTAAATCCAGTCCTAATGATTTATATCTTTTAGATTTTTTGATGGATTACAGGCTTGTGGAGTTGGGCTCATTGTGTCAAAACTCTGCACACATATATCCGTGTGTGCGTGTAGAATTACAGTAAAGAACTAGATGCTCTTACCAAACTATTAATGGTTAAGGACGGGTAAAACCACATGGAGCCGTGTTCATGGACTCATTATTTTTAATTTGACCACCACAAACAGTGACACGTCTTTTTAATTTTTTTAACTGACCTTAACTTTAGTGTCTTGAAGTCCGTTTATGAGTCGCTGTGTTCCAGCCTCCAAACTCTTTCACCGACACACATTTTTAAAGGCGACGTGACCATCCTCTGTCTCTCTCTCCCCATATATTACAGAGGAGACTTGACCACCAAAATCGATTTTCTTAAGGAACGTACTCGGCCCCTGATCATCTAATCGATTAGCTGTGTACACGAGGACATTAACGGACGTTTTGACAACAGAACCATGCCCATATTTCAAAAACTGTAGGAGGAGAAGAGGCACCAAAAATGGGCAGAATAAAATAATAAACTTAAGAAGAACAATACAGCAATTACAGTGCAATAGTCAATATGCTTTAATATAATATAATTTGTGATATGATCCACCAAAGTGGCTCTAAGGTCATGTCTCTGTCTGATGTCTTTCTTTGTTCTTGTCCTTGTCCTTCTCCTGCTTCTCTCTGTCTGTCACTCTCTCATCTTCTTCCTCTGCCTATTCCTCTTATTCTCACTCTCACTGATTCAAACTTAAAAGATCTGGTGATAACTGAGCTCTGTTTGTAGTGCTAAGGCTCAGACCAACTGGAGTCAGACAATTTCAGGTACAGTGTGTCTTGCATTTTGAATAGAAGAGTTTTCACAAAGATTGCAACAGATTTCATTATTGAAACCTTTTGCAGAAATGCAAACAAAGTGCAAAGTAGAAAATTAGTTTGTGCTTTTGGTGCTTTTGTTTAAGGCGTGGTACAAAAAAGTTTTGATGCTTTTGTGTAAGCATTCACGTTCTGTGTGTAATCTGCAAAATAATTACTTTTTCAGACCAATCCAGCACAATCAGACAAAAGCAGAAGTCAACAAATCCGTGGCGTAATGGAGAGACATACAGAGTGCTGTGCATTATTATAATTATAGTAATAGCCCACTGTGGTGCTGAGATAATAACCCACTATTCTGTATTACAGGAAGGGGCTTTAACTGTACGGGCCAATAGCCATTACTAATGTGCTCTGATTATGATTGGTACAAAATAGACAAATATAATATAATATAATATAATATAATATAATATAATATAATATAATGGATAGATAGAGGGATAGATGGATAGATGAATAGATAGATAGATGGATAAATAGAGGGAAAGATGGATAGAGAGATGCATAGATAGATAGACAGATGGATAAGTAGAGACATAGATAGATAGAGAGATGGATAGCTACACAAAGAGTGGTAGAAAGAAAGGGGAGAGAGTGTGTACAGTGGTGGAAACCAACTCAGTATACTATTTGTAATATCTCAGATCAGATCAACTGCTATTTTGTGTGATAGTTAGGCCAAACATGAACAAAATAATTTTCCTCCTTAACCTCGTATGTAGTTTATCAGCCAGGAAATGTTTTTATTTGACTAGTTTTGTCTAATTCCTAAAGGAAGCCAAAAATGTCAGACACTGAACATATCTAGGGCTGATTCGCCACATTTAGTGTAAGTTTGATTTTCAATTTTCAAATATATACACATTTTTTTTAACTGAATGTCCTCAGCTTCTATGAACCTGCTCTTACCTGTGTAACATGGATGTGAAATCAGTGCACCAACCTGGAGCCTGACCCACTTGAGCTCCTGAGTAATTGCAGCACAAATGAGCACAAAGCTTAGGCCTACCAGGTTTCTGAGAATCGCTGGTAATTGTTCCCCTTCTGAATTAATGGAGTCCGCACACACTGTTCCTTGCGGCCTAACTGAATGGCCCACGCGGCCTAACATGCTCGAAGGCTGTGGAATAGGCTGGCTTTTGTCAATTTGTGTCAGTCCTGCTGCTGTTGTTATGGCAACACTGTCATAGGAGCATAATCAAAGACAAGATTAGATCATTTCTATTAACAATGAAAACATTTCATAATCTTTGATAATTGAGAATCAGTCATGTTTAATTAGGAATATTTAATGTGCCAGCATGTGCATAAGAACATTGAACTGCTAATTCGAGCCAAAACACACTGTGTCAGTGCAGCAGTGACTTTAATTGAGATTTTAATCTCTCCCATAGCCTTATCTCCATGAATTATCTTCGGAGAGTGGAAAACCTGTCTATCGAACTTGAAAACCCACAGCTAGATGGAGGGATAGTGCCTTCTGATTGTGCTCTAAAAGGAAGAAATGTCTTCTTACCGCCAATCCCATTTGCTGATCAGTTTAGTGGCGCTAGAAGACTTTGAAGTGCAAATGCACTCTTCAGTCTGATGGTAAGAAAGCATAGAGCCACTGCAGTGCTTTCCAGAAATGAAAAGACCATGAAAGCCTGTGTATTGCCAACAGAGGTGGGCCTCTACTTTCAATGGGGCTTTTCTGGTGACAGGCAGAGAAATTCTCCATCAAGCTGAAAGATTGGAGGCTACTCATGAAATGTACTCAAGCTGTCATCTGGTCACATACATTAGGGTTGCCAGTATGGGGATTCTGACAAGCATTACAATGAGGCCTAAAAGCACCAGCAACCTTAGAAAGACGTGACTTTCAATTCATTGAGGGGAAAATGAAGCCTAAACAATTCCGGCACAACAGCAGCTCCTGCAGTGCATTGCCTGAACTATTGGTGGAGAATGTTGCCACCATGTGGCCAAATCTGATCTCTGGATTTACTGGAGGGATCTTCCACTCCAATCTATTATATGGACAAAAGTATTGGGACTTGTTTTTCAGGGTTTGGGCAAGGCCCCTTATTTCTAGTGAAGGGCAATCTTAATGCTTCAGTGTACCAAGACATTTTGGACAACGCCATGCTTCCAACTTTGTGAGCCCAGTTTGGGGAAGAACCTTTTCTATTCCATTTACACTTAGCAGACGCTGTTATCCAAAGCGACTTCAATTCCTTAATTACAGGGGACAGTTTCCCCGGAGCAACTTGGGGTTAAGGGTCTTGCTCAGGAACCCAGTGGTGGTGTGCTGAATTTAGGATTCAAACCCATGACCTCTTAGTCCAGAGGCAAATATCCTACCCACTAGGCCACCACCACCCTCATTCCAGCATGACTGTGCTCCATAGAGACATGGTTGGATGAGTTTGGTGTGGAAGAACTTGACTGGTCCTGACCTCAACCCCATCCAATAAACTGGAATGAAGATTGTGAGCCAGGTCTTCTCGTCCAACATCAGTGTCTGACCTCATAAATGCTCTACAGAATGAACAGGCACAAATTCCCACAGAAACTCCAAAATCTCGTGGAAAGCTTTCCAAGAAGAGTGGAAGCTGTTATAACTGGAAAGGGGCCACATGAAAGTGAATGCAATGTCAGTATATTCCTTGTTGGTGTAATGGTCCTGCGTCCTGATCCTTTTGTCTATATAGTGTATCTGGACATATGGATAATGTTGGATATATAGTGTTCTTGTACTTGAGTCATTACTTTAAAGTAACATTGCTCTTACTGTAGCGTGTTTAGGCTGCTTTACATATTTTTGTTTACTTTGTTTATACACACATTAATGCAAAATCATCAAATGAGAGCTATTATTAGCCTACACATGTAGCTCTCTGCTCATCCAGAGAAAAAGCAATGTGATGATCAGCGTTTATATCCATCAACAAACTTACACGGTCAAAGCTAATGCACTTTTCATTATTGATCAAGTCATGTGAGTTTCTGTTGAATGTGCTTGCAAAAACAGTTCATATGTTCGTTTTAGTGTGGTTGGGGTGTATGAGAGTACATGTGTAAGAATACTAATACTTTAATGTATGAGATTTTGTACTTTAAAAAAAACCAGCCTTTACTAAACATTACTGTGACATCACAGAAACAGAGACTTTCAAACGGGCCGTTTGGTTCCATATGTGGACTGTATGGACTGAGGAGTGAACATAACATGTTGATGCATCACTCAGATAAAGAAAAAGGAAATGTGTTTTTCCATGCTGCAGGTTCTTGAAGTAGTAAAAGTATTGTTAATGCAGTGACTCAGGAAAAAGTACCTTTCCCAAACACAACTTGGACACACCACCAAATTATTTTCTGCATTTAACCCACTGACCAAGTGACGTAGCACCCGGGGAGCAGTGTGTGGGGACTGTACCTCAGTGGTGCCACTGGCGGTCATGGGATTCCTGCCAACAACCTTCTGATCACAGGGGCAACTCCCTGATCACCAGGCCACCAGCTGCCACCGGCTAACACTTTCAGCATCTATTAGTGTTGGAACCTCAAAAGTCAGAAGCTTTGCCATTCACAAAGCAGTTCAGATGCTGTGACCAACAAAACACAGTGAACTGAAACAGATAAAGGAAATCAGAAGCTAAAGGTCACATTTAGTAGACGCTTTTTTTGAAAGCGAATTCCATTCCCGAACTATAGCGGACAGTCTCCCTGGAGCACCTTGGGGTTAAGGGTCTTGCTCAGGGACCCAGTGGTGGTGTGCTGAAGGTAGGACTCGAACCAATGACCTTTTGGTGCAGAGGCAAATATCCTACCCACTAGGCCGCCACCACCCCACAATGTTAACGGCTAAAATGGAACTTGGATTCTTGGATTCCTTTCCTAATTCAAAGTATTTGCATTTGAAAATGCGCTGAAAAGTAGATAGGTTAAAAGTTTGTCTGAGCAAATGTGACTAAATGAACGGGACAAGTTATCCCCCACTTGTGAAGACACTGTGCACCAGAGCAGTAGAGAGCATTGCCAGAGAGACAGTGATATGATACTGTCACGATATTTGGTCAAAGATATATTATTGCGTTTCACCTACTTGAAGAGCAGACAGTGTTACGTACAGTATAGGAGTCTTAGGCATCTTGGAGACTCTTTTCCCATTTGGCAGAGAAGAATGAGGTATTTTGTGAACAGCAGCAATATCATCAGAGTGGCCGTATGTGCCAAAATAAAAGATATAAACGACATGAAAAAATACACAAAAAAATATGAAAAACATATCAGTACATGACAACGCTCTATCCTTATAACATCATGCACTTTTACTTGAATTCTCAGTAGTAAACCTCCCAGTATCGTTCACTATCAAAAACTCAAAATGCCAGGTGGTGAAATATTCGTCCTTCTGCAGCTCCAGCAGCAGCACTTAAGAGGAAATTCAGCTTTATTGACTCAGTTAGTGAGTCAGCAAGTAAATGAGTGAAGCAGTCGATACCTGCAGCCTAAATGAAGGATTCAAGCCTAGCACACCCTAAGGGTCTCACCCTCTATGTCTGCACCTTGATGAAATCCCTGAAGCCTTTGAGGAGGGCACCTATTAGGACAGGCCTAATGAGTCAGTCAGTTAATGAGTACGTGAGTCAGTCTGTCGGTGGCTTGCCCTAGCTCACTCCGGTCTTCCCACTAGCACTTCAGTACAGTCATTATGTGCTGCATTAACACTCCAGGATAGGCAAGGATAAGACCCACCAGAACATTACAGCATCTACAGAATCTTGCAAACAACATATGCAGTCAGATTTACTGCGATTTTAGTGTGAGCTTCTCTGTAGGTAACGATGGCTGAACTCAGTTAAAGCTTGACAAAGTCACATGTGTTCTGAGATTGTTCCTCTGAAAGAGAAGCTTTATGTGCAAAACCAGTAGAAACTTAAATCAGAGTCGGAATCAGAATCGCGTTTAATGGCCAAGTATGTGAGTGAACACATACAAGGAATTTGATTCCGGTTGATGGTGTCTCTCAAGTACAACAGTTTACAACAACAACAATATATAAAGGCACAATGAACAATAGACTGACTGAAGAACAATATACTGAAGACAAATAAACAAAAACAAAGAAAATACCAGAGTGTGCAATACCGAGGCTGCCATCCGAAACTAATCGAGTAACATTACTTAGGGACAGTCCTCAGTGTTTTGAACCTTCCTTGCAAATGCCCAAATGGAGGTGTTGGAGTGGCTACGCCACTGGGGAAGGGGTTAAAATGAGACTGGGCCAAGAAGTCATGAATCAGTCAGTGATTTTGACTTTTTTTTGACCCTCGCAGAGTAATCCCCAGCTAGCCAGACTGGGTCAGACTCCGAAGGGCATCCCACTGGCTCTGTTTCAGCCCTGTTATTAGTCACGTTACCCTCAGCTGCGAGGCTGATCTGGTTCATGATAATATGTGCACTAGGAACCGCCTGCCAAGACCACACAGAATAAAAACAAATGTGCTCGTTTTTACACACTGTATGAGAGGAGTCTCCTACTGACCTTTCCAGTGAATTTGCTGCAAGATGGAAGGTCTAGTCTTGAATGCAAGTGAATAAATGACTGTAAGTAACTGTAAATACACAGAACCTTATCTCATGTCCTTTTTGACTGAAATATCAAAGCCATATTCAAAATTCAGACTGACTCAAATATCATACAATGAGCCTCTGTTCAGTTTATATTTTTCACCACAGACAGAAATGTCTTTCACAGAAATGGCCTTTTATAGTTTTGTTGGTACAGAGCCACCTACTGGCCACAAAGTTTTATTATTAGCATTTCCAACTAGATAAGCTGACCAAATGCGTGGCAGTTTCAGTCCAACTCTCATCCAACAAACATGAGCCAGATACTCAAGAACTTCAAGAGCTTCTTTCTCTTTCTCTGTTATCGGGAGTCTAATACTATTACATAAATTAGATTCTTCCATGACCCCCTTCTTAAGCCTGTTCATTACTTTTAGCTTTTTATGTTTTTGATGGAGTGCAAAAAGACATTTGAACTATTGTGCATTGCTCTTTGTCAACAACTGTTTTTCTAGATGCTTTTAAACTGTAAAATGAGTGGCATATATCTTGTCATACTCACTACATTAAGACTCATTTTTAAAGTAAACTTTAAGAACAAGCTGTTTTTATATATATGCATATCTGAAATGTACATATCTGATATCATTTGAGAAATTTAAGTTCAGTTCCATGTTTTCACTATAACCGTAGTACAGAGACACCACTAGTCCATGTTGTGGATGATGTATTATGAAAGTCCTTTGGTCCTACTGGATCTTGGTGCAACTTTTGAAGAATTCCATGGTCTTGAAAACTGGGTAGACCTCTCAGGCACTGATTGAAGTCATATGTGGTAAATATTTGACAGTTTTTGGTTTTATTACCCATATTTCTTGAGGAGTCCCACAGGGTTCAGTTTTAGGGCCTTTGCTTTTCTCTTTGTAAAAGTAATGCATTCAATGAATGATCAATATTGATATCTATAAATTCCATTCCTTTTGACGACTTGTCTGTTTGCCAGCTGCGTATCCAATATTTCTTAGTGGATGTCTCAAAATGTTCTACAAATAAATCAAGAAAAAACTGAAAATGGTGATTCTTGGCACAACAACTGAGAAAAGGCTACTTTGTGGAAAACTAGGCCCCTTGTTTTGTATGCCAAATCTGCTATTAGAAACTTGAGTGAGATTTTGGACTTTGTTTCATTTGATAAATATTGCAGTGAGAAATGCATCAGACGGGAGAGTGCACTTCATCTCTGTCATGAGAGAGCTGCCCTGACAGAGCATCTTCACTAGCTCAAACCTTAAAGGGCTGCAGCACTGCATACCTTATGCTGCTTTCAGGTGGTAAGAATTAGTTTCTCACTAGGAGGCACCACATGAACACTGAAGATCGGATGATGAAAACGCAGACATTTTTGATGCAACACACACTGGTCGTGTTCTTTTATCTTTCAGATTTTCAAATATGCATATGAGCCAACCACTGTATTTCAGATTCACCTCTAAAATAGTGTTTCTTTTACTTTCTTCATACCACAGGGTTGTGTATTGGCAAATATCAATATGGAAGTGTTTATGGTTCTGAATGGCAAATAATGCTAGAATTTGTCTGCAGTTCATGGTTTTGGTGTGAAATTACATTGAGTTAAGATTTAAATCTGTGGACATCTTTTCTCTACCTGGTTTAAAGAAAAATTACGGATATTCTACAGTACATAGAAAATGCACTGATTAGTCTGAAGTTGAACTAAAATATAGATGTCTTTCTTAGATTTCCTCAAATCCGGTAAGAGTTTTCATAGTTTAAAAGGTTTCCTCTCTCTGCTCTGGGGACATTTTTCACAGCTTACTTATTGCTAACATAATAGAATCTTAAGGGGTGCTAGTAGAATTTAGAATGGTCTTAAGTTTGGACAACTCTAATAGAAATATTTATGTAAAGGAAAAAAGTACATTAACAAGCATTCTCCACCGGTATACATGTTTGATTCTCAACCAGTCAGTATCGATTCAATAGGTATTTATGCTGTACAGTAAAAATAAAAAAAAATTGTTTTACCTTACAAAGGTATTAAAATGTTAAATCACGTTTTACACATTGTGCAGTATAATATTACTATATGGTCAGAATATATTTGCTGTGTATCAAGTCCCACTCAGCATTATTCACGTTCTCGTCTGTACGTATTTCGTCTGTCTGGAGTATTGAAAGCTATGTCCACGAGGGGGGCAGATCAGAGGCGAACCCCCCTGCTGGCATGAGAATGTCTTCTTTGATCTTCTTTGATTAATGCAGGGTCAAAAATGAAACGTTTTTCTGTTTATTGAGAGAAAATGGCAGAATTAGGGTGCTAGTGGCCTAGCACGTAAAACACTTGCCTGTGAACCCGATGACCATAAAGTTGCAGGTTCGAACCCCCACTTTTTACCATAGTGGCCTTGAGCAAGACACTTAAGCCTCAGTTGCTCCAGGGGGACTGTCCCTGTGACTAATGATCGTAAGTCACCTTGGCTAAGAGCGTCAGCCAAGTGCCCCCTTTTCCCTGATCAGAGAGCAGGAGGAGCTGCTGAAAACACATCGAACTTTAGTTTACAGCCTCCACTCATGCTGACGTCACGCTGATGTTGGATCTCGCAGGTGTATTAAGCCAAAAACATGGATGTGAATGCCAATACTTTAAGCCATGTAAACAGTTTTTTGACGCAATTTATAACGCAACACAAGCACAAACTGCATTATGAGCATTGCAGCAATGTATTGAAACCGTCAAGCCTGACCCCAAATTTAATTTGCCATCAGCTTTTGCCTGGTTAACACTCAATACAAACCAACAGTTTGACTAGTCCACTTGCAGAACTGGCTCGTTTATAAAAAAAAAACATACAAACCATTATCGCTTTTTCTCTGTAGCAGAAGCAGCACGCACTCCTTTTCTCTCGACAAGTTTAGTGCTCTTGGCTGTAGTATAGTAGTCAGCCCCTCAATTTACAGACCCTCTGATTTGTCTTCTATCATTCTTTCGAGCACCGAGTGTTTTAACGCCCTCCCAGAGATGTAAAACTGCACAGTGAGTGTATACAAATGGACTGTATATTTGAAATGGTTTCCCAAAAACTCTCATTTGCATTTATGTACTTCTTTTGACTTCTGGAAGACATGCACAACCCACAGTTCTGGATGAATGATGAATGTGCATATTCACTAGACAACAGAGCGTGCATACACACTAAATAACAAACAAAACAATCAGGAAACACCAGGTCATACAGATTTTGTCCTTCTGGGAGACGTGCGTATCACTGGAGCAGGAGTGGGGTTTGTCGGGTTAAAATTTGCTCACCCATGCATGTTTCCATTGTTTGATGCACACGTGGAGCGGAATCTATTGCAGGAAAAGATTTTAGACGATTTTAGATAATCATTTCTCAGCACACAGGCCCGTTTTCCATTCCGACAGTTACAGAAAAATAACTGAAATACACTTAACGGGCTGCATTTCTGATACTGTGTTAGTGTGTAAAGCCAAACTGAGTGTACATATAACTGCAGGAACGCTACGTCGCCTGATGTTTTTCGACTACATATCTTTACTACTGTTATTGTAACGGGGTTTAACCAGCTCTCTGGGGCAAGGTGAGAGATTACACTACATAGGTTCGAAGACGAAACAGTCCGAGATGTTTTAAAGATGTGGTATGAGCGGTGAGTCTCAAGATCTGCTTTAAAATGAACCCACCATGCCAACAGCCCAATTTCCCCAGCCATAAATATCTGCTCTAATTAAAGTATGGCAGTGACATTTTCAATGGCTCTAGGTAAAAAAAAAAATGGTTAAGAATGGATAAAGGCCTTAAAATGTCACCAAATGATAAAGGCCTTAAAATGTCACCAAATGACTTCCTAATAATACAGATCTCAATAAGGTGTCTCATTAAGGAAAAAAAAACAACAGGGTTTTCAAGAGATGCTGAAGACATACACTATCTGGACAAAAGTATTGGGACACACCTCTTAAATATTGAATTACAATGTGTACTTTTGTCCATACAGTGTATGTGAGGGGCATTAATAAAAAACAAAGAGAAAGTGTGTTTGAGGTGGTTTATTAAGAGTACGAAAAGTCAACAGCACACAGTCTCCATGCGTAGTGACAGTCATTGAAGTTCAGCTGCAAGGGATGTGTGTGTTTTATCTCGACTTTGTCCCTTCCCTTCTGAATGTGTGTGTATGTGTGTCTATGTGTGTGTGTGAGAGAGACAGAGTGTGCATTTTCACTGTACTTTTGTTTTCGTGTGTGGTTAGGGCGCATGCATGTGACTGTCAGGTTGATGGAGAGTGTGGAGGACACTCAAGAGCACCCCCTGGTGTGCACTGTGGGAGCGCACCGACATCGAGGCTGTGTTCATGCAGATAGTCCACTTAAATTACATTGAAGCACTGAAGCTATGGACACCAAGGGACATGACCTTAAATGACCTCGTTCAGATGCTGCTAATGGAGATACGCCATCTCTTCTGAGTAAAGGATGATTTTTTAATGTTTTCTTCTTCTTTTCTTAAAATGAGAAATCAGTTTACTTTCTAAAGAGAGAGAAATGAAAAAACCCAAAATAATTGCTTAGTCAACAAATCTGGAGCGAAATACTGAGATTCAGTTCACAGTATCATCATCTTCATCATGAAAAATGCACACACAAAAATAAGCGAAATCAAATCACCTACATCAGACTCGGAAACCAAGCTGAAACATTATCACAAAAACAAACAAACCAACAAATAATATTTATATATATA
>JBBPCX010117225.1:5006-20484 GCA_037974365.1 Hydrocynus forskahlii
CATAGAACTAATGTGTAGCATCTGAATCATGTTCACATCGGTTACGTTAGCAAACTGTTCATTCACTGCTGTCAGAGCCTTAGAGGGTAAAAATGGACAGATATTTAACAGG
This sequence comes from Hydrocynus forskahlii, assembly GCA_037974365.1. Taxonomy (NCBI): domain Eukaryota; kingdom Metazoa; phylum Chordata; class Actinopteri; order Characiformes; family Alestidae; genus Hydrocynus; species Hydrocynus forskahlii. The sequence continues at coordinate 5,119 of JBBPCX010117225.1, forward strand.
TACTAAAAGGTAAACAGGTGATGCTTCTGCGAGAAACGAGGCAAGTGCCGATGACCGGCAAAAAAACAAGACAAAGGGAAACATGACGGAGCATATCTTGCTCTAGATGTCACGGTTAATATGGTAGGAGATGAGGAGAGACCTGTCCATTTTATGTTTGAAAACTGGCAGCTGACTGTGTGAGACCGAACAAATTAAACAAAATTCTCTTGTTTCTAAACATTTTCCACTAAACTGCTTCATTAGTTTGCGCTTAAAAAAGAGGCAAATTAAAAAGAATTTGCACCTTGCCCGAAATGCAATGAAGTTCAGTCTGTAATGTCTCCAAGTGTGTTCTTAACGTGAAAGCTGTTTTTTTTTTTTTTACAGCTAGACTTTTTTTGTTTTGTGTTGTTGATGTGGGGCGTGAAATAATTTCTTCCTGCCAAGTGGCAGGAAACTAAACCAGATCTACTAAATCTGCCAAACCAGAAATAGCTACTCTCCCTGTCCATTTTTACCCTCTAGGGCTCTGACAGCAGTGAAATAAATATATATATATATAAACTGCCGTTCTCTCTGCATGAAGAAAGAGGCCAGAAGGTGTACACAGTAGCAAGCAGAACAGTTTCCTACACGTTCTCTTACCTTCAGTAAGTTCTTACTGTCTTAACACCTAAACTAGCTACAATGTGTTTAGAGTAAATTACACAGAAATATTAACATCCATTGGTTCTGAGAGCTACTGGTTGCACTCAGCCTCACACTTCCTGATTTCTTCCTCTTCTTGTTATATCATAATGTCCTATATGACTGGCCGATCTCTGTGACATGGCGAAATCTGTAGTTATCATAGCAAATAAACCACATTCTGTAGTCTGTGTAAAGCGTTTAATTTCAAAATGTATGTAAGTCATGTGTCTCCTTCCTAAATGTCATTTATTGTTATGTCTTGACAACAAAGAGACAGCAAGCAGTAAAGGATGAAATCCCCTTCATTCTCAGCATTTTAGATGGAATTTTCATTACCATAGTTCCTGCATCATATCTAACACTCCTGTATATTTTCCCATTTACTTTAGTGTGGGTACAAGTCTTGAACAACACCAACATAACACACACAGCAGAGAGGAGCTCCATTCAGTGTTTAACACTTCTAAAAAAAACACATTTAATGACTTTCCCTAATTTAATGGGAAACAACTTAACACAATATGTTATCAATGTCTATGCAATGACCATGAGAATAATTATACAAAATTTTGAAAGTGGCAAGTAATAAAGAAGAACATTTGTACATTTTTTTCTTAGCCTGGTCTTATTTAATAACTTCTGTAAAAGTTTTGATTCAGTACAATTATGTCATACACCTAAGAAAGAATCAAATAACAATGAAGAGGCTTTATAGGTTAACAAGTTAACAAATCCAAGAAATCTTACAGACAATTAAAAATGACATCACACAAAAAAAGAAAAGTAACTTTCTTCTCCTAAAGTAAGCTTCATTGAACATAAACAATTACACTGAATGCCCTATTTTGTTTGTCTTTTTTAGTCTTTTTTAATAATTTGAGTGGTGTAAACCTTGCTTGCGGAAACCTATACCAGGACTTAAGGGCAAAATTTTGACCCTTTGCTGAAAGCATTAAAACAGTGCCAGTAAAAACGTAACACCACTATTTGAGAATGTCAAACACACAAAAATAATTGACAAAATGATGAATATATGCAACAGAGTTTATTTGCTCATAATTTAATTTGACAGTCTATACAGATTAGGGGAGACAACTCTTTGGACATTGTTTTTTTGTTTAATATATTGCATGAGCATATGTACAAATTTACACACCTATCTTGGAATTTTTACTACTAAATATGTATTCATAAACATGAAAAAAGATGCTTCAAAAGAAATGGTAGAAAAATAACTATTTACTGGTTTTGAGGGTTTTTTTTGCTGTACATTTGGTATTGCTACCCCATTTGTAATTCTCCTCTAACCAAGCCCAGTCCATTTGATGCTAACTCAGTGAGTACACTGAATGTGTACTATTGTTTATATGTCTTTATAAGTGCAAGATATGTTTTTGTACAAGAATCATTTACAAGAATCTTTTTAAAATAATTACAGACTAATTTCTGCCAAAGGTGAGGAACATAAGTAAAACACAAAATACATCTACAAAATAGCACATATACAAAAGCGTTTGGTTGCTTATAATTTGATTTGGCTGAGGTAGGTTACTAACAATAACACATTACTTGACTAAATAAGTTTAACAATGAAAAACCTTTAGTTTAAAATTTCAACATTTGAATGAAGTACATAAGCCAGCCCTTTCACTGACTGTCTGCTGTTTTCAAAAAATCAATATTTGATATTTGTTTCTTTTCTGGACAGCAAATTCCTATTTATCTAGGAAATATATTGTGACGCTCTAATTGACCCTGCGATGGACTGGTGGCCCGTCCAGGGTGTTTCTCCACTTTCAGACCTTGGTTTGAATAAGAGGCTCAGATAACGGATGGCTGGATGGATAAATACATGGATGAATTTTGATGCTCATTGCTAAAGCCAAACTGCGTCAGGTAAGGCTTCAGTTTGGAGGTCACAGCATAATCATTGCGGGGCAGCTTCTTCATAAAATAACAAATGGCATAGACAGATGTCTTGAAGCCCCACGTTTGTACCATCAGATCTGCAAGGTCATGTCTATCCTTTTTCTCCAGTTTTCCCTTGGGTATGGGTATAATGCATGGAGGATTATTCATGTACGTTCTCACCTTTCTCAACTCATCATCAGATAGCTCTTCTAGCAAATCAAACAAAGACGACTTCCAGTTTTGCTCTGTTAGGAAGGACTCTCCTAGGAATGAAAGATTACCAATGCAAGTTAAATGTTTGAATTGCTTATACTTCCAAAGTTTCCTTCCCCAAGTATGTCCATACGAGTGTTCACATCATTTCAATCTGGTTTTCTTGACAGTGTTAGTCATTTTAAACATCTATCATTTATGTATTTGCTGTACAGGTGTACTATTGCTTCTGTTTATCCAAGATTATGCTCTGAGTCACTGAGACTTGCTGAATATCTAGTGGTCACCAGTTACAAATTCTTTTCACAAAGACAGAGATGTGGCTTACCTTTTGTAATGTTTCCATCTTCAGTTTTTATTTTATTGGCCTCATTATCTAATGAGACACAAAAACAACATTAAGACCCACTTTCTGCCACACAAGCTATGTACTTTGAAGGTCTCAGAGTACTGATCAAGATTCATACCAGTCCAAGAAACATATCACAGCATATAATAAACGTAAACTGCAGTGTCTTTTATATTCACCGTTGAGAATCACGCGCCGATTCCATCTGGTTCTCAGTTTCCTCCCTTTCTCACAAACTTTAACTTGGAGATCAGATACTTCACGGCCAAAGAAAAGCTCAAAGGCAGAGTGATGATCTGGATCACTTGTAGCATGGAAAGTGTAGGTCTTGAAGGGAGTCAGGAAAGCAGAAGATTGAGTGTAAAATACATAAGCTTGGACAGTTTGGACAGTAATTTGACTGCAAATGCAAATGTAACTCAGTAGTGGAGATATTGTGTCTAGTTTTATTTCCTGTCTCAAGATACCTTTGGCTGAACCTTGTAGCTTGTAAGACTGGAACTCAAGCAATATTTTGCCTTTTGTCTTAAAATGCAGTCTGAACTGGTTTTAATGGGTCTGTACTCCAGATGCTGCTTCTTTATCTGTAAAGAGAAAAAGTGAAGGGAAGATATGAAAAGACAAAACACAGAAAAGACAAACGAAAAACGAAAAGGCGAAAGAAACACCTGTCCAAATGTTGGGTATGAATTTTTATATTTTTACCTCAGTGGCCGAGACATTTCGAGATAGAAGAAACACCCAGAGTCTCTGTTCAATTGAACTGATCTGCTCAAGGAAAAGTAGGATTTGTCCCCGGACGTAACGCGTCATGCATCCCTTTCTACGAACTACTCCAAAATTTGAGAGACCACTGATGTTAACAGTCACGTGTGTACATGTTATCTTCACTGGTGTCAGGATGTCCATTATCCCACCATGTATATGAGCAACAGCAATGTCTCCCAAATGATCAGCTGTTATGAAAGAATTAAATTAACATGAAATTGCTGGATTTTGTACTAAGACATAAAAGTCTTATGTGACATTCAGTGAAAGGAAACAACTATGTGGATACTTATTTTACGTAGCATATTTTCTGTGCATCTGTCTGCTTCAAATAAACATGCAATGTCTTTGGATTTTTTACTAATAAATATGAACAAAACATGAATTCATAAACATAAACGAATAGATTTTAAAATGAAACTGTTAGTGAAACAAGTATTCAGGCAACAGAAATTCATATCATTATTTTGTGGCAAAACTGTTTTGGGCATTTACAGTTTTTAGATGTCTACAGTAAGAATAATTGGCATTTTGCAGCATTGTGGTGATAGACTTGAACACTATTATATTTCTGATACACCATTATATGATAGACACTGACACTATATTTCTGATTTAATCATATTCATCCTATCAGTGGCTCAGTCATATTCCTGACTCATTCTACTGGCTAAGGGCTCTGTAACCCATTCCACAAGGCTAAATATGCCCTTTACTATCACACGGTTAATTGCTCCATTCATGTTTGATGCTACATAATGCCTCACATGCCTGCAATTGGCAAATAAGCAGCCCATGTCATTATGCTTCCACCTCCCACTTGGTTTTGTTTATTGCCTGAATATTTACCTATCAGCTCTTTACGCTTGTATATATATATATACTCTTATAAATACTAAGTCAACAGGCATGAATATATTTTAAATGGAAATATACACTGGAAGTGTACAAAAAGTGTCTGAATATGTTTCCCTTCACTCTATGCAGCCAAAGTTACTTAGTTTCAAGGTCAGATTAATCAGTACTAATTAAAGTACAACCGCTATTTAGATATTTAGGCTTCTAGTTCATATATGTATATACAGGCGTATATTTTAATTCTATATTGAAGGTAAGGGGGCAAATGTAGTTGAGATGCAGCTGTGTGGTATCTCACCCTCTGTTTCACAGTGTGGGAGATGGAGCAGGTACATCTCCCCTTTAGGAGTTTGGATGTCATACAGGGGTCCAGCAGGTTCATAGTTATTTTTAAAAAAATGACACATGTCCCAGGGGACCACTCTGTACTCTATACGTCCTCTACCCTTCATGCCAAGTATAAGATCTGTTGCTCTGCACTGGAACTCTCCACCAATTTCACAATCCAATCTGCAATTGCAAAAGACAAAAATAGGGCTCACATTTCATTTCCAAGAGTAGACACCTACAAAATATGATAGCTAAAAATCATTTTCCATAAGAGGTTATGAGGGCAAACAGTCTTGATTTTGTCCTTTATTGTAAAAAAATATGATACTAAACTTGGTTGGTCAAAAGTGTCTGGTGATGTTAACCAAGTTATCTACCATCCTCAGTCATTTGTATTTAGAATATGAGATAAGTAGAAAACAATTGATTAAACAATTGATTAAAAATACCAGAAAACTTAAAAACCTAAACCACCAGGCATCCTAAACTAGACATGCTGCTGGAGAGCGGAGCCCCACCTGCTAATAAGCAGGGGTGATACTCTCCTATGAAGTTCAGATGAATAGCGAATGAACAACTAGCTGCTAGGATAGGACAATAAAGCTACATGGCTAATATTAACACCATGTTATGCTATGCTTAAGTCACTGGATTTGCAGAAGAGTCAAATACAATGCAAACAAATCCCGACCACATCGTAAAAAAAATGTAGACTGTCAAGAGTACATTAATTTGAGCCACAGTGTATATGTAAACATGGAAGTATCCTCATGTATTACCTGTAGACTATTTGGTAATCTTGAATAGATATCTCAGGGTCAAACATGGCCACAGTAGATATTTTCTGTGGATGATACAGAAAGAAAGAGATGAAAGCATCAGTAAAACTGCTTTTTCTAATGAAATACAGGCAAAAGCAAGAACAATATTCTATTATTCAAATAACTTTTCCAAAATGTTCTCTGTTAAGTGGAAAAAGTCTAGTGGTTTTAGGTTCCATACGTTAGTCATGATCTCGGTTGATGCCTTCATCACAAATACAGGCTCAAAATCATGTGTGTCAGGAAACTTTGAATGATGTCCTTTTTCTGTATCCACATGCAAGGCCCAGTTATGGCATATTTCTGGGGAGACAACAACATTGAGAAAACTGTAGTTACAATGTGTTATGACCATGTTTATGTTCACACAACTCAGAAAGTACCGTAACAGTATTGACTTGTTTCTTACCTTCATTGTATGGGTACTTCATAAAAAATCTCACTAATCTCATATCCATAATGTGATTGTTGAAAATGCTGTGGAGAGAAAACGCACCAGAACTAACTATCTGGTGTTTGAATAGTATGGGCAATCACCGTTTTACTCACCAATAAAGAGAACATACTCACTGCACAGTCTGCGACCTTGCTACACTCCCCTGTAGGCTCTTTGCCCCGGTGTCAGTGATGTCATTGTCACTTAGACTGTTTAAGAAAAGACAAAATCACATGTGGTATTGTTGATGATGTAGCATTGGGTTAAAGTGTGTGTCTATGTGTGCATGTGGGGTGACAAACTTACTTCAGAAGTTTCACTTTGTGAAAATGTGGGAGCAACAAGTCCAAGCATGAATCAGTGAGCCTGCAGTGACTGAGGTTGAGAAGAGTCAGACCTTCAGAATACTCCAGGACCAGTGCTAGTGCCTCACAGGTACAACCGTCCAGAGGGGTGTGACTGAGATCTATTTCTTTTCCAAGGGCACTGGAAAGGGCTCTTGCTCTGCTCAAAGAGCTACTTTCCCCGCCACACTGAGTCAGTGACATGAGCTGAAGGAGCTGCGGCTTGTCTAGGCTGTTTGACAGACAAACAGGACACATGTTTTTTAAGTTCAGGGCAATGGAATGTTTTTACCGTTTATTCTGGTACATAATAATGATTACCTGCTAAAATGCTGCATCTGCAGGCTTGTGGTTATTACTCTCAAACAGTAATCAAGTGCAAATCACTATATACTTCTCTTCAACTGTAATGAGATTATTTTACTAATTACTTCTTGGAAAAAGTAATCACACCACTCTTCTAGATTACACTGTAAAACCCAACAAAACCCTATCAGATTTGCACTAATTGGAAAATACATTGGAAAATGCACTGCTGTGCTTTATTGAGGAAGAAATAGCGAGTCTTCATAAACATTATTTTAATGGCATGTAGGTGTAAATGTCTCTGCTCAGAACAAGTCAGGCAGTTTTGGTAATATTTCTTCAGGTGTAATGGAGGACGATGTAGGGACGCAGATGCAAACAGCGAGACTTTATTTACAAACACAGAACACGGAAAGACTAAGTCCTAGGTATAACGCATACAGCTTGAGGTAAGGATTATATTTCACCAAGAAATCACAAACACACAGATAGGGCTATACTCGATGTAGACCAGGGGACTGGTGAGATGGAGCGTGGTTGTAAACAGACAGGTGATGACACTAAGCAGCAGGGCAGGACAGGGGCAGAGCACTGAAACCATAACAACAACAACAAAAAAATTAAAAGCTACACGGTACAGAAGAAAACAAGGCAGGGCAGGACAGGAGGGTGCAAAACAGGATGGGATGTTACAGTCATGCAAGAATTAAGTCAAGCATGCTTAGGTGAGGTTGGGAATCTCCCTTCTTCAGTATGAGAATTTTTATCCACAAGTTTGGACTAACATTATGAAATGAAGGGGAATGACTGTAAATCAAATACCTGCTATGGGGCTACAGCCCTGGATGTTTCCTGGGATAGAAATAAATGTACAGTAAACCCCCACTTTAACGTGGATCGGCAGTCGCAGTTTCAGTCCAACGCAGATTTTCTGAGAACCAAACTAATAATTGTTTGCTGAAACCTGCACACTAACACGAAACTGCAGATATCCTCTGCTTTTTTTTTAACTATTGGGACGTCCTGGCCTTGTCCGCCATGCCCACTCATCCTCATGCTGGGTTGCAAAGCTCCGCGCCCAAACATAAACCCAGCACGAGGACGAGGGGACGTGGCAGACGAGGCCCGGATGTCACAGTTTTCTTTCCTGCCAATATATATATTTTCATACATTTAAGCGCTAAATTATTAAGAAAAATTTAATTACTAATATAAAAATATAATTTTATAACACAAATATTAAAGTAAATTCAGCTACATTTCCATATAAAAAACAACTATAGATTTTTTGGTACTGTCCAGTGAACACAAAGAAAGGCGTCTTGGGGTGGTGTAATGCCACTGTCCTCAGAGGTGGGAGGTTTGAAAGTAGCCAATCCGAGAACGCTATTTATTTCTCCTTGCTGCTGATTGGCTGCTGTCCATTGACGCAGCTGCAGTCCAGAATTTCCCCTATGGAGCGTCTCGAGTTTTCTCTTGTTTTTCATTTTGTTCTTCTTAAAGCCCTGTATTTTTATTACTGTAAATTAAATGAATTTAACGACAGCGCATACCAAAGATAACACCAATGCATGAATTACGGTGTCTATACAGGGGTAATATTGATATTTTACATTCTAGCACTGCGGGCATTCAGTGTAAACTGTACAGTACAAATACGGGTTTACCTTTACATTTTCTTTAAGGGTAATGAGTTTAAAATGAAATGAAAGTGTTTTGGGAGCAAAGTTTGGGGGGATACTTAGGGTTTACACTATAAAAATAGGCATTTTTAGGCATTTTTTTACCACATCACAACAACGCGTTTTTTCACCAAACGCGGGTACTCTTGGAATGTAAGTGGAGGTTTATTGTATATTCATACAAATACTGTATATTCATATAAAGTGTGCAATATATGGATACATTTACAAAGTAGGAGACACTGCATTCTTGCTGCTATTAATGGAATCCTAGTGCTGGTAAATTTATAAAAAACTAAAAGATTTAAATAAATCAAATTTTACCATTCGCTATTAATTTTCACTGAACAGAAATTGAAATGACAAACCATTTTTACAGTGAAGATAACGTGCAGAGGTATGGATGATTCTGCCAGGTTTTCACATGCCAGCTAACAATGTTTAGACTGGTTAATGTCTGGTAAAGTCTATCAGCATTTTTGTGCCCATTGCTTCCTATTCATGATGCCACATGAATGATAAGAGCTACCATCAGACATAAACCTGACATTTTGACAAATAACAGCAGTTAGTTTCTCATAATGATGAAACAAATCTCTAAAGCCTATCATTTCACTTTAATAATAATTTATAATCATGACACTCTCCTTGCCAGAGCTATGGAAGGGCTCACCCTTGATGTTGGTAGACCTTAGTCAGACCCCTAATTAGATGATTTTACAGTCTGGTTGTGGAGTTTTCTGGGTTTTACGGTAACTGACGTTAAAAACATGTACCTTTTTGTATCACTTACGTAACGCTTTATTTTTGCAGTTTCAGTTGACTATTAATAAGCAGTCTTAGTGTTTAGTGTTAATGCAAAACCAGGGATCTTACCGGACACGTGTCTTACGTAAGGCAGGAAAAAGTTGAAATAGTGCATCATCACTGGCCTGACAATCAAACATGATCAACTCTGTGCCAAACTCTGACAGCTGAACGGTCGAGGAGATGGATTGACAGTCTGTAGCACTGAGATGCAGCGTCTCCCTGTTTCCCTGCTCAAAAACACTGACTGCTGAGGGGAAAGAGAAATCCAATTTGTTTTGCAGAGTCATCAAGAGACTTGCAGTAATCCTCCTCTTCTCTTTTGAAGCACAGCAGGAATGTAGAAAACTCAGCAGCAAATGTCTATCGACTCTAAACCAGAAAAGAAAACAATAGTAGATCAGTTCAGGAGATACTCTGGGGACACAACTATAAAACAAACAGTACTCACTAAAACCACATACATGTCTTATTATCTTTGCCATTAAAACACTCTAAATCCTTTTGACGTTTTTGCAATATTTGGAAACACCTCTTTCACACATTAGTCATCTGTTTACTCTGTAGGTTGTGAGTAAACCAGGAAGAGGAATCTATTTTTTGCCAAAAATCAGTGTGCCCACAGCAGTCACTTTGCTGGGGTGTGGGAGATTGAAAATTCACTCTTAAATCTATGATCAATGATACAGGCTTACATCATGAGGGGGAGCACCCCCACCCCCCACCCCCACCCTCGCCAACCCACCACCCTGCCTAAAAAGCAGGTCTATTTAACATGATTAAATCAGGTTTCCTTGATATTGGAAACAATGAAATAATTATTTTAATAAAAATTGTATAAACTAAACATTGTATTTGACTAAACATTTAAACCATAGTAATCGTTTTAAATGAAGCTACTTATAATTATACCTACAACATTTAGTTATAGCTACAAAAAACAACCTGAGTTCAGACACTCTGTGCAGAAGCTGAAGGATGCTTTCAGTCTCTTCCTTCGGAACGGCTGCTCCTATTAGGTTAAGCCTGATGTCATCACTGTAATGAAGGGCAAAGCGCAGAGCAGCACAGTCATAACTTTCCAACTCTTGATGATCTAGGTTAATCCAGTTTTCTGATGTCCGTACAAGATTTGTCACTAAGTGCCCAGCGCGGCTTTCATAGATCTCCTTCAGAGCCTTCCTCACAAATTGGGAGTCAGTTCTGTAAGCATAGAGTTCACAACCACCATTATCGTCACATCAGTTGTTTTTCATAAAAAAGCACTATTGCCAGAGTATTAAACATTTTTATATAGATTCTCCAAGGAAAACATGTGACAACTGTGCATTCTAGGAGAAACAAGTGTATTGGTGAAGTGAGTATTGGTGAAGTGACTCTCTGTCGCTCAACCACTGTATCATAATGTGATTTGTTTTACAAACCCTTTAAAACGAATCCTATGCAGGTGTGGAAGGACATCCTGGATGTTTAGGGTGCCAAATCTGTTCTTCTCAGGGTCAAGTTTCAAAGGGACATGGGCCTGATGAAGCAGATAGTTTAATATGTTCCAGGACAAGCTTGAGGTACTGAGGTCTCCACAAATTTTATCCAAAAAGGACTGAGTTAGAAGATCATCCTGGGTTTTATAAACAATCTCAGCTAGCTGGTGCACATTTTCCTCAGACATTCTGCAAGAATACATAAAATGGATTCAATGAAATAAATTGTCCAAAAGATTTGAAGTTGATTTTGGAATTCTGTTATTTCATGCACTGTAATTAATAACTGAAATCAATGTATATTGTTGACACTTTGTGGAAGGTCTCAACAATTAAAACAATTTCATGCTTTGGTCTTTGCTGTGGGGTTTAAACTGAAAATCAATTCTGTCGTAAAAACTTGTGCTCTGACCTGACATGGACATGTCTATCCAAGCCCAGCAGCAAGACGAGGACACAGCCTTCTACGCGAAACTCGGTGAGATCCAGGCGTTTCACTGTCCACACTCTCATCATTGAGGCCAAGCTGCTGATCAGCTTAGATGCTGTTCTTTCCGTGGGATTTAGATTTGTTGACACCAATGAAACCTCTTTGATCGTAACTGATCTTTGACTCATCATGTTTGCCATCTTTGCAATTTTCCTAGCTGCAATTTCATTCAATCTGTAATATAAACAACACAATTGACACATTTGTGCATAAAAGTGAGCAAATGTTTAATGTTCACTGAGTTAGATATGCAACTGTAATATTTAATATTTCCACGCTTTTTATGAAGGGACTACAATAATTGGTTAGGTCACAGAACGCATGTCAGCGTCAGCCAGCCAGACTAGTCGACTTCTGTCAGGGGGTGTCGACCTGTGCCTCTGACAACGACTAGTCGACTTCTCTGTTAATGGCTAGCTATATGTATATATATATATATATATATGTGTGTGTGTGTGTGTGTGTGTGTGTGTGTGTGTATATATATATATATATATATATACTACAACATTTTTTGCTTCATTTGTCATACCTGAGCTTTTGAACTGTTTTCACTGATGAAAACAGGGCTTTAATTCCTTGCCATGAGACACTTTGTGGGATTAAATTAAGACAGATGCTTTCTTTGGGATCTGCCAGGCTAAGTACTCTTCCCACAGCATAGCAAAAGTGTCTGGGTAGCATTTCCAATAATGTTACGTTGAAGTTTAGAGGTCGAAAGAGACTTGCAACTTCCTCGGGTTTCCATTCCTGGCCTATGAAGAGGACCTCACACACAGACTGGAAAAAACGCTCACTGCAACTGTATAGAACAAAAACAAAGTTTTTTTAAAGTCAGTCAGGAAAAGAATAATTAATTATACATTTATTTGTACATATCGCTGTGAATTTGATGTGCTTATTTCGAATAATATAATGCTGCCTCTAAAGACACAGAGGCATTCTTACTCGAGCTGCAACATATAAGGGGCACAATGAAGAATGTTCCTCAGTTCGTTCCCATTAGCTGTCCAGCCCCTCAGCTCTACTGGTTTCTCCATTGCTTGGAACTGCATGGTTTGATGCAGCAAAGACGTCACACCTTTCGAAAGGTCTACTACCCAAACAGAAGGAGCAGACTGGTAAATGGGCAGTAATGTGGCCAGAGCAGTTTTTCTTGTTTGAGTCTCATACTCTCTCACATAGGAGTATAACTGCAACAAGAAAATACTCTGAATCTCTCCTGCATCATCAGCGAAGGGAAAGGTCGAATAAGAGCAAACTGAAGAAAGAATGTTCAAGATCTCGTCTCCACTTTCTGATGCACAAATGAAAAGCTCCAGAAGTTGTTTTATTGCTCCTTTTATATCATCATTCAACACGAGACCCAAGTCACTGAATCTGTATCATCACAAAAAAAGGTACTTCAATAGTTATTTAGTACAGATACCTGTAAACATAGCAAACAGATAAAATAAAATCAATTATAAAATATTAGTGGTGTCAACCGATAAAAAAAATAATAATCTAATTAATTACAAGCTCTCTGATTAATTAATCTAAATTAAGCGCATGTTTACAGCAAAACATTTTTTTTGCATTCTTCATGGGCAATAATGGTCACAACAATCAAAAATTGCTGAGGGAAGACATATGCTGGGAGAAAAAAATTAAAAATGCTTCAGCAATAACAATGATAGAAATAAGTCCATCTAAAAGGTGCAGTGTAAGACAATGAAAACACAAGCAAGATGTAGCATAGTGTTGCACGTGGCGTCTTGTGTGTTTCACTCATACAAATCGCTGGGTGGATAAGTGAGCCGGTGGGAGGAAGCAAATGATTTTTAAAAGGCACCCCCTAATATAATGGTTTCAGTGCCCATGTATACCAGCCATCTCAAGCCTGGGATGGGGCTGTGCTGACTCGGAACACTGGATTAGCTTCTAAACGCTTTGCGTTGAGGTGATATTTTAGACCTGGTGTACTCTGATTATACAAAAAATCCTTGTCACATGAATTGCAGAGAACAACACTCCTTTCAACTGCTCTATCCGTCAGTTTTTAAACCGTTCACTGGGCTGAGCAGTGAGATCTCGTCTTCATTTTACAGAGCACCTGTGGCCAGAACGGGGCCGGGTGCTCAAAGTCACGTGGCGCAATTAATCAGCGTTCGTTTTTTGTGTTATTTTTTCTGTGATTAATTGGTCGATGTTAATTTGACACCCCTATACAATACACAACACTACATTGCTGTGCTGAAGTCTTACCTGAGCTGTGATACAAAGGGCAGGCACTGCAGAAAGCACTTCAGGTCTTTTTCATTACTTGTCCACCCTCTCAGTTCGACTGGCCTCTTCACTGCTTGGTGTCGCGTGACTTGATGCAGTACAGAAGCCGCACCTTTTGAAAGGTCTATCACCCACACAGTGGGAGCAGACTGGTAAATGGGCAGTAATGCAGGAAGGACACTTTTGCCTGTTTGAGACTCATACTCTCTCACGTGGGAATACAATTCCAACAAGAAGATACTCTGAACTTCTCCTGTGTCATCAGCAAAGGGAAAAGTTGAGTAGGAGCAAACTGAAGACAGAAGCTTTTGGGAATCATCTTCAGTCTCAGAAGCACATATAAAAAGGCCCAAAATAACTGCAATGGCTCCTTGTCGGTCAGATTCATTTCCATCACACAATAACAGCTCTAGTCTATGTTAAGAAAAAAATGGAAGTAACAATTATCCCACTTTAATATTCACAATGCTTAGTTTAGACAACTTTTTAGTAACTACAAGACAGTCAATGATCTGTAATATATTACTATTATATAGTAATACAATAGTAGTATAATAGTAGTTTTGGCCTTCAAGTTATTTGATAAGCTTTTTGCTATTCCTTTTGAAAATGTGGTCAACTAAGGAAGACATGGCCTTTAGTGGTGAAAAGCTACATTCGTAACACTCACCTGAGTTGGGACACAAATGGCAGGCATTGAAGGAAATTTCCCAGGTTTCTCTTGTCATTTGAGACATTCCAAAGGGCCAAAGCTCTTGTCACTGCTTCATTTGTCCACCCTCTCAGTTCTACTGGTTTCTTCACTATTTGGAGTTGCAGAATTTGATGCAGGGAAATCAAATCTTGTGAAAGGTCGGTCACCCACACACTAGGAGCAGACTGGAAAATCGGCAGTAAAGCGGGCAGGACACTTTTGCCTGTCTGAAGCTCATAATCTCTCACACAGGAGTATAAATTCAACAAAAAGGTACTCTGAACTTCTTTTCCAGTGTCATCAGCAAAAGGAAAATTTGAATAGGAGCAAACTGAACACAGCATTTTCAAAGACTCCTCTCCTCTCTCTGACGCAAAAATGAAAAGATTTAAAAAGAAACAACCAAGGCTTGCGCAGATCTCCTCTGAGACTTGTGCAGAGTGTCTGATTCTGTAAATGACAAATCACAGAATAATTAGTTGACATCAACAAAATAGATTTTTAAAAGGAGTCATTAAGAATGACTCCTTTTCTTCTTCCAGTAATTCACATACAGCAGCATGTGCCCCAAGTCTTGAGCCCTGCCCTTTCTGTTTTTGTCCACAATGTACATGTAATTAATTTCCTTCAGACTGTAAAAAAAGTCACTGTAAAAAAGTAGACTGTAAAGTTTGCCATCCAAGTACAACATTTATTTTTGTTTGTGTTTTATGATTTACCGTGTCGATTTCTAAAAACAGCATTAATGGTCTGATGCGGTCTGGAAATGCATGTACTGGTGATTTATATTAGTATCACAACCTAATGCTATATTAGCAACAAAATGTACATGCTGAACTCATAAAACACCCATGGTAAGATCAGGGTTCCCACCCTAAGTCAGACTTAAAATTCCCTGACTTTTCCATGACTTTCCCTGACCAAAAAGCAGAATTT
>JBBPCX010117231.1:0-20484 GCA_037974365.1 Hydrocynus forskahlii
CAGGGGTACCGTGAGGGTATATGTGATGGCTGTGGTGATAGTTGACCAGCAGCCGAAACACAAACTCTTGGAACTTAAATACCAAACAGACTCTGAACTCAACCAATCATAACACATAATCACTTTAACAGAATCACCTGACAGCTGACTATGAAAACCAGACACAAACATACACTCATCTCAAAATAAGAGTCCCCATAACTTGTGCTCAATACAAAAACAATAGTGGCCTCTGCCAGCCGCTGGCCAAGACCTGACAGTTTGCAAACCAAATGTTATTGTACTTTTGTTCATATAGCAGTACTTTTAAAATAAGAGTGCGCACTACACTACTTTTGAATGACTTATTGAATTTTGTGTATAACAATGTGATTAATGTGTCACGTATTATTATAGAAATTATTTACACATACTGTCTCATTTTGTTTACATACACTGTAAAATATGTAAGTATACAGTTTTCTGGCAGCATAGTTACCAGTAAGAGTACTGTAAATATACAGTACTGTATCTCATGTTCCCGTTATTCCTAATGCATTTTTAATGCATTGTGTGTTGTGTGAAGTGTTCTTAGGTTTTACCATTTCACTTCTGTAGCAATTGTAGAAAACTCTGAGAATGTTTTTTGTTTTTCTCACTACTTTATTCCACCAAAGACCATAAATCTACGACGAAGTTTATCTAGACTAAGATGAAAACGCTTCACTGGAGATCAGTATTTGTAAAGCAACATGACAGCTACCAAAGACAGCAAATATAATGCTTTATCATTTTTTAAGCATTATAATCCAGCAAGCATGACACTTTATATCTACCTCACTATAAACTGAATAAATAGGCCTGAACATTGTTCCACAAAAAGGCTGCCAAATGACTGCACAGGTGCCATACCTCATTGCAAGTCACTGATGCTGCTAAATGTCAGTGCAAGATTTAATGTGCTGTGAATGCACAATATGCTCTGATGCCGTCCTTCCATGTGCAATATTATATAACAGCCCCAATCGCTTTTAATCTCCACATGCTGTAACGCCTGTTTTTCATGTGCTATTACTTTACATTCCTGTGTTATTTTTTTACATTCCTACACAACTCTGTAGTGATTACACAGAATTTTTAAAGGGTTACCGTTAACAGGAAATTACCGTAAATTATACAAACCAAAATGCAATGTTCTGTATTTTACAGACCTGTACAGATATTCTGTATTTTAAAAATATGTTATTGTAAGATACATTGTAATTTTCTGTAAAATTGCATCAGCTGTTTTCATTGTATATCTATGTCTCAGAAGATGAGGTGAAAATGCAAAATAACATTACAATAAGTGCACAAACACAAAAACTCAATAAACACAAACACAAAAACTCAATAAGTCCTTATTTAAAAAAAAAAAACATTTTTTTGACGATGGACGAGGTGGTTCCAGAGTTTTTTTTGTCAACATGTAGGGGTGGGCACCTTATCATTTTGGAGATTAGAGACCACTGCCCCCCCCCCACATCACCGCTGGTGCTGCCCCAGACAAACACCTAACTTTCCACTTACTAGAAATGCTCAAGATTTTGAGTCATAATGATCACCGGCTACATAAACTTTCAGGCCTCGTTAACCCTTAGCAGTTGCAGTTATCACTTGTGATAACAAAAGCATGTAAATTTTTCTCATTCATAGCTCACTGAAATAAGTTCTGTGGAAAGTTTCAAACACAAACAAAAGACATTTTTGTGAATATAAGAGGAGACCCTCCTTTACTTTTTTGCCATGTTTTTTGTCTTTCTTGATGTCGAAAAACAAATGGAAAAAGACCAGCCTTGAAGAGAGTGAGCGTAATTCCTTACGCAATGGATCAAACCTAAATAATCATCAAAATATGTAATTACGTTTAAATAGTAGAGCAAAATGACGGTAATTACTGTCAACTCCATCTGATCCTCCACATTCCAGTTCACCTCATCCTCTCTCCATTCACCTCTTCTGGAGTCCCTTTCTTTCACGGATGAAATATTCCATACACCCCTGAGAGGTTTAGAGGGTTAAAAGGCAGGCGTGCTCCTGCTGTGCAGCGCTGAACCCTGAAGTCACGTTCCTTCATGCTTGACTGCTTCTCTTCCCACAAGGCTGCTGTAGACTTCCAGCAAATGAACCCAGAAAAGGAGCGGCTCCATTACAGAGTTGTATATGCTAAAAAACACTGGCAGCTGATGAACTCTGGCTATGAGTACACACTGTGTAAATAATGTACACATAACTTACTGAAAAATGAGTGAAGAACGACAAATTAATCAGGCCCACATGCCTGGATTTCAGAATCCAGCGCCTCTTTTGCCAAGACGCCCCTGACACTTTACATTGTCTTTACTTCATTTAATAAAAGAGATGTTTATCATTCTTTATGGTCTACGTATATCCATGCTACAATATGTAATAATATATTACTGATAAAGTATTTCCAGAAACCATCTCATTTTGTTTATATGTAGACAGTAAAAAATGGAAATATGCAGTTTTCTGGCAGTATATTTACCAGTACAAGAGCTGTAAATATACTGGATTGTATTGTAAGACATTTTACTTTACAGGACACAACTACAGGTGATGTTTACTCAGTGGCATGAACAGCCACCAGCCCTTCGTTCTTTACAATTCATGCAATAAGTACATCAAGTCTACACGCGAGATGCTGAGTGCAGTGCGCACCCCCGGAAAACACTATGCAACAGCTACCAACCAACCCACCCCCACATTAAAATGCTTCTGACGCTCGGGCTTTTATGTACATTGTCTTAAACTGCACCTTATACATGGACTTAGTTCTATCATTGTTCTTGCTGAAGCATTTTTAACTCAGTATATTAGATCATATTTTTGATTGTTGTGACCATTATTGCACATGAAACAACAGTTGTCAAATAAAAGAGACATTGAAAGTCTGTAATGTTGATTATTCATTCACTCATACGCTCAATAGCGAAGTGTGAGTGTGCGCGCACGTGCGTGTGTTTGTGTGTGTGTGTGTGTGCGCGTGTGTGACACCTACTTTACACTTCCACTCACTGTACTAGATGTAAAGTTACAGACAAATGGTGCTGCACACTTTATCAGCACCCCCCCACACACACACACACACCCCCACTTAATTCACCACTGGTCAGCTTTTGACCACAGGACCCCTGCTGACCACACATTATTTTGGCAGTTAAACATTCTCAACATAACACTGACATGGTAGTTTATGTGGTGTATCTGAGTCACTGCTGGGTTGAGAGTGGTCCTCCACCCAAAAAATGATCCAGCCAAGAGCAGCTCTGGGGTCATAAACTGACCATTGATGCAGTGGATGCTTAAACTATGCATCAACAGGTGGACTACAGTCTCTAACTGCACACTGGCTGCAAGGGCTGGGTTTCTAATGAAGTTGCCAATGGCAACTTTAAAAGTAGAAGAGCCATGTCATTCTTAAAGAATTCTTTTGGAGAGGGATAAAACACAGACAGAGAGAGAGTGATGGCTACCAGAGCAATCACTGATGATAATGGATGTTTTTAGAACTCTCACCTTCCATAAATCTACCAGGCAATTCTTCATATTCCCTGCCATACATCTGGATGGAGCGAGTATGTGTGTGTGTGTGTGTACACGTGGGTTACTGCTGGTATGGAAAAAGAAGCTGAGAAAAAGGGTATATAAGAGGAACATTGAGCATGTTGCTGACTAATCAGCAGGTCCAGCCATTCCATTTTTTCCAGGAAACACCTTCAGATCCAGGACAATGGGAGAGAAATATAACCACATCACCTGAGCAACAGGGAAGCACACGACAAAACCTATTGACACAGCTGGAGCTTTATTGGGCCAGTTAAGCTTAAACAAAACTCCTAAAGATTCAGATGGCAGTGAAACTGCTGGAAGAAAACAACAGTGAATTCCCCTATAGCTTAAACAGACATCGACAAAGAAAGAATGTAGGGTGTGGCCTCTCAGGAAACTACAGTATGTGGTGAAGCTAAATGGGGATTTCAGAAATAAATAGCTTTTCACTGTGAAAACTACACCGAGGTTCTCAGCCCAAGTCCTCTGGAACCATCACAAGGATTCTGTATTGTCTGACTCTAACAATTGATTTAGAGGATCAAGTATTTGCTAAAGCCTTGAGTGTACTAGAACCAGTGTCGGAATGTGACATTTATCCACCCCCAGCTTCAGTACAGTCACAAATTTTTGGTTGACGGGGATGTGGTTCTACATGACTTAAGAACACCAAAACAAAGCTCAAATGACGTCTAGCATCTTGAGCATCAACACAAAATGGGAGAACTTCCATTTAAGGAGCTGTTTGGCCATATGATGATGATTTGCAATTGATTTAAGCCTGTTCTCATGTTTGAAACTTGTTACTTGGATTCTTCATTGCAAAATGTGGAGCAAATGGCAGCATTCTGATCCAATAGTGTTGAGCATTGCTAAATTTGCAGGCAGTGATTGTCAGTGCTGTGGTCTAATGGCATTGTCAAATTGACAATACTCTAGTCCAATGGCAGTTGACAATACTCTAGTCCAGTGCAACAGGGGTGTTTGAGGGTTGTACATCATATTCTGTGATGGGGTCCCAAACATTTTGACGGCCCTCCTAAAGTACCACCATATTCGACTGCCTAGTTTGCTTATATGGAGACGCTGACCCTGACTAGAACACGGAAAAGGTACAGTGGGGTCTTCACACTTCACAGGACTGAGCAAACCTAAGTGCCTGGTAATACGGTTCAGGATGAGAAAATAGCACACCTTTATGATAATACTAATAACTGACAGCACCTCTAGCTCTCAATTAAACATGGTTTCCTGATTGATCATGCCACGATCAGGCTAAAATAGGAATTTAGGATGCAGCTTAGAACTGAGTTTTCAGTTCTGAATGCTATGTGGGCAAGCTAAATGATGTTGCTCTTAGAACACTGAAGGCAGAGTGGAAACAACAGCATTTTTTGCATCATGCTAATGTTGGTTTGATTACACAACAAAAACCAGCATGTGATCTGTCCTAACATTGAGCTGTGTTTTCATGTTGGCATTTAAAAAAATAAAGATAATTCCATGCCACATAGTATAACTGGTATAATTTGTGACGGAATGCAGCTATGCTGGCACGCAGCCATGTACATGTTGCTATGATGATGGCATTTCTGGAATTACATCGGCCTGTGGCCTGCTCATGTGTGGTGTGTTTTATCCAAAGAAATATTTTGAGTTCACAATAATGTTTCTAATGGTGTTTTTGTTGACGTTTAATGAATCGATATCATGTTTTCCAAAGAAATCAACATCCAACACTGTTGCTTATGGCAAACGTTGGGAAATTGAACTTTGGACAGAACAGTACGCAGCTGTTGCTGCTGGCAGTTGCAGCGTTTTCCATCACTAATCTCTTCAAAAACATGGAATTGCCGTTGTCCATAATGTAAACGCAGAATTACCCATCATGAGCAAAACAAGCATATAATGAATAACACTTTAAATGTTTGCCCAGTTTTTTATTTTCTCACTCACTGGCTAGTTCAAACAAAGCTCTACATAGGAGGAGGTCTGGCATCTGCTCTCAGGCCAAACAGGTTGAGCACAGTTGTTACAGACTATTTCATTTAGACTGTCTAAAGGAATGGGAGGTCTGAGGGTGAAAACTCTGATGCTGCAAACTGTCCTGGGATGATATAAGCAAAAATTTCCCCCTCCACACCGACCAACTATGCTTAAATTCTGCATGCCCAGATGAAACACCTGGTGTCTCACATCTGTGTGACTTCTATTCTCAAGAGTTTCTTGGCTTGGATCTATGTTTAACTGACAAAACATTCACCAAATGTTCTAACTCTGTACTATTTTCTAAAGACTGTACAGTGTCCCACATCTTTATGTGTGTGTTTGTCTACTGTAAAGACGCTACAATGCTTCTACAGAGTCTACAGTATTTTTATTATGTAACAGAAAGCAGAGAGGAGGTCCAGACTCGCACTCTGACCCTTATGTGTCACTGCTGGGACATTGTTCCTGCTCCAGCAAAATACACGCATTGCTGAGCCATTATCTTTCATTTTTTGCAGAGAGAAAAATGAAAGAATGAGATAGAGATAGAGAGAGAGAGAGAGAGGGAGAGAGAGAGAGAGAGAGAGAGAGAGAGAGAGAGAGAGAGAGAGAGAAAGCATGATTTGAATTCTCAGGCACTAAACCCAAAACAGAAGAGAACACCAGGACATTCCAAAGCCTGACTTCTGACAGTCCAAGCTTATCGTCAGACATGATACAGAGTCTGTCACTTCATTTTAAACATGAAAAATGTACTTTTCTTAGTGAATGCCCCTTCTTGCTTCAGCTCTACTGCATGCTTCAAGACATTAAAGGTCACAAAAAACATTAAATGTAATATGTGATGAACTGTGAGGTTGGGAAAGTGTTCTGTGTGCTGAGAAACCAAGATTCAGAAGGAAAACCTCCCTAAGACCATGAAGAGGAACATCCAAGACTCAAAAGGAGAAACTCACTGAGAACATGAAGAAGAACCTCTGACAGGAGCCGAGGTTCAAAAGGAAAAACTCCCTGAGAAGATGAGGAAGAATTACTGAGAGGAATCAAGACTTAAAAGTGAAAACTCCCTGAGATAATGAAGAAGAACCACTGAGAGGAACCAAGAAAAAACCGAAAACTCCCTGAGAGAATGAAGAAGAACCACTAAGAGGAACCAGCACTGAAAAGGAAAAACTCCCTGAGAACACAAAGAATAACCACTGAGAGGAACCATGTCTCAAAAGTAAAAACATCATAAGAGCATGAAGAAGGACTACTGAAAGGTGCCAAGAATCAAAAGTTAAAACTTAAGAGCACAAGAATGAAACACTGAAAGAAACCAATAAATTTCTTAAAAATGTGGAAAAATCAGTGAAAAACTCAAAAAGGGGTTCTATCCTCATCTAGGATACAAGCAAGACAGAAGCACAGGGACCATACAGAGGAAAGATCTGGGCGATACACCAGTGACAGGTCTGTCAAACATCAGAAGGTCTACTGATTGAGTCAGACATGTAGAAGACGTTAGATATGAGAACATGGTGAGGAAGAAGATCAACATGAGCAAAAGACAGGTTTATGACTTTGCACAACAGGTTAGACGTTTATGTTGGGGTTGTGAAACTGCAGACCTTGACCCAAGTTCTACAGACATGTGATGGTAACCCAGGGGTCGTGCAGTTCCTTTTCTGTTTATTACCTCCTGGGAAACCAGCTGAGTTCATTTAGCAGTGCTGTAGGCAGTTTTAAGGTGTTACAGTGCAGAATCATTATGCTATGACTGCACAGACACACAGAGACACAAAGCAAGACCAACATAAAATCTAGTATAAAGTCAAAATATATTTTTCTAGAAAATACTCTGAAGATGCACTCTTCTATACACATAGAATGCTGTGGTCAGTAAGAGAGGTGGATATGAATACTCCAGATAAATAAAATTACTGATGTTTTCTTCTATAATGGTTCAGAGTTGCATCAAACTATGTGCGCAGTTAAGTAGAATAACTATAATGTTCTCAGCATTTTTGTAAAAAGAGATTTATATGAACTATCAAAAACCAAAATGTTTTGATTAAAAACAAACAAAACAATATGCTAAAATTCTCATTGCCTATGAAATGTAAACAATTATTTTTAGGAGTGGTATTAAGAATGTGTATTCAAATACTTTAGAAACATCAGTAATTGGTGAATCTGAAGTCTAAAAAATGCTCTTTGGTACCCTAGACTTTACTTAGCAAAGAATAGATCCGATCTTAATGATAATTCAGTTTGGGTTGGCATAAATTTTAAGATCATTGCACAAGCTGGTCGTAAACCGTACATAAGTTTTACATCGACCTGGAGAACGTATTTTTTCCCATTTCTGCATTGCTTTTTCTTAAACAAAGTGTAATCATATCCTTTTTAACCCAACCTAGCCAATATGATACAAGTATTATTTTTACAATTTAACCAACTACATGGACGCAACTAACAAAACTGACAAAAATCAGAAAATCAATTCAAAATTTACTGCAAAAATCCACAGACATACATAGTAAACATATTGGAAATCTCCAGCTTACACACACATTAGTAGCATAATAATACATGTTGAAAAGAATTTGAAAAAAACTGATCGTGCAAATACTGTGCAAACTGTGCAAAAACTGTGCTTGTGCTTGTGCAAGTTAATGAATTATTTAGACTTTATATTTCATATTCTTGTCTCTGTGTCTGTGCTGTCATAACATAAGCAATTTCCTCCAGGATCAATAGTTTTCCGATTCTGATTCTGAAATTGAAAATCCAAGTGGCCAGAGATGCTCCAGGAGCAGAGCTGGAAACCCCTGTGGTGGATCATTAGAAAATCCTGGGAATCAGGTATAGGTTTTTCACTGTAGCACGAGGGCGAAAGGCACATGCAAGTGGCTTCCATATGGACAACCAGAGACAGTGGTTGTTTTTATCTGTAAATATTGCCATGTCCAGATTGGAGTATTATGGAATTCAGAGGAGCTACCAGCTTTCCTCACTCTCTCGCACACTGACAATCTGTGACTAACCCAGACACACAAAGCTCCACGGAACAAAAAAAAAAAAAAACAATTGCACTGACTTTATACTGAAAAATGTGAGGTCATGGGGGAAAAAAGAGAAAAAGAGAAAACATCATTGTTGTGGAGCCAGGCTGTTTGCCGTCAGCAGATGGGATTAATCAATGGGTTTAATTGGAAAAGGAATGTCAATGATTTCTCCTTCAGAGTTCAGAATTAATAAAGGCCACCCTCTCCACTCTCTCTTCCAGCATGTTCGCACGCTGCTCCAAATCACCCCCTCCAGAGCTGTTTGTCTACAAAATAATGCCAAGCCTACTCAGCCTGTCCCATGTGGCAACAAACATGCAACTCAACTAATGAGCACTGCTTTCGGCCTAATGCGAAAACACAAACTTTCAGAGATTGTGAAACATATATGAAGTGTGAAAAGGCACCAGAGCAATCATAATTACAAAAGTGCATGTAAGTACCTGTAATCAGTTGGTAATTTGACTGCTTATTACTAACTATTCTGGCAACATGCATATTCAGGGTATGAGGCAATACCTTGTTTCACTCCACCTCCCATACCTTGTTCCGCACCCACTTGTGGGCAGAGACTATCCTGAAATTTCTCCTAAGTTAAAAATCATAGATTTTTCCCTTTTGTTTCTAAGACCTAAAATAAAAGAGATTTGAGCATTTTGTTTTTTATGGACATTTGCACCATTTTAAAACCCCAGTAGTGATTATTATTATTACATGTTTCTTGAATTACAATCATTTTGGTTCTACGTGACACAGAAACACCAAAGAAAGCATAGCATGACATCTGACACCTTGAGCATCAGCACAGAACATTTTGCCATATTACGACATTTGTCATTTGCTGCGCTTTTAGCACGGACCCGTGCTGCTCATATTCTTAGGGTTATCCCCAACCATTCAGCCTGAAGTGACGGGGAGTGTTGTCTCTGCAGCCAGTCTACAGCAGTCATTGGACTGAAAGTTTTCTGAATGTTCCGTTTATGGTATTTGGAAGGCAACCCGGGCATTACAGGCTTCTAAAGAGTCACAAATCCATCAAAGGAAGTCCATCCGGATTTGTTTTAATACTTTGTTCCAGATATATCAGAAACCGGACGTCTGAAGTGTTTAATGCCTCTAAAAGCTCCCTCACAGAAATGTATTACATCAAGTGGTTATAAATGCACTGTCTGATGCCTGAGATATGGCTTTGCTATACTTTTACAATATGTTTTTGGCTCAGATATATTGTTGTCAGTTATACGTGTTGAATGCACTTTCCTAAAAAGCATCTCAGTAACATTAATCTTTGTAATGTGACAACAAGGGGTCACATTTAAGCACTCTTTTTACCACACATCAGTAATCATTACACTGCGAAATGTTTGAAACTGGGCCCTGGAGGTTATAAGGCTATGCTTTCTGCATAACAGCAGAGAAACTTGCAACAGATGCAAAGAGTCTCGTTAAACTGACACAGTCTTAAAAATTCAGAAATCCTCATAAAACTCACTTATAAAATGTTTATAGAGAACAAATGATAACAAACAAGCAAAAGGATAACAGAGAACACAGTTATGTCTTCATTTCAGAGGTATGAAGCTGGAGACACGGTGGGTTTTGACACACACTCAGTAGGAATAGAGCTCTCTAGCCTTAGGCTAAGCGTGGACAAGCTTTATCTGCCCCTTTGCCAGCTGCGGTAGCCCAAATAAGGTCGCTTTGTAATGATCTAAAATACATGCACAGCGAATGCAATGTAGAAAATAGTCCATACTGAACGTAAATGAATATCAAAAAATAAAAATGTATAAAATGTCAGAATTTTTCAGGTTTGGAGTTATGTGTGTGTGCACAAACACCCACCTCTACAGACAGCAATTTATTGCATACTCCACCTAAAACTAGTGAAATATTGAGGGCACAAATGCTCATCCAATTGTGAGTGGGATCACCAGTGTGTGTCCTTATATGTTGTACAGCCACTGGAACAATGGGATTAGCAGGCATTAGCCCCCACTCTTCAAAGTACTTACTGCTGCTTTGCTTGACTAAGTTTGAATGTTCTTCAGAGATGTTAGCTAGCAAAGCTTGCTATCTGAGCAGAATCAGAACTATCTGAGCAGAATCAGAGCTATCTGAGCAGAATCAGAGCTATTGACAATTACAAATACATTTTGGAAATGAATTATCATAGTGTATCAAAGTTACTCTGAACTCTGTGTAGTGGTCTTTTTGGGTGAAGAACATTGCAATAGTCATCCCTGCAGGATATAAAGGTATAAATAACTTTATCCAATCTTGTTTTGACACAAAATCTCTAACCTGTATGCTGAATTATAGCTTTAATGTTATAACTAATGTTAAGACACCCATCCATAATTATAGATTTTTTGGTTGTAGTGTGAATGACCCAAGAAACCCCTGTCTTCTGATGAATGTTATACAAAGCTATTTCCTCTTCTTCTTCCCATTTTCATGATGAAAAATGAAACATACAGAAATACAAAGTAGGAAATCAGTATTAAAAAGGGCAGCCTGTTTTGCAATGTAATAGCGATAACTTTAGAATGTAACAGTGCCAACCTACTTTTTTAATGAGTCTCAGGAACACAGTACAGCTCATCACATTGCTCATAACTGGAAAATGATGTTATGTATTGCAGAAATTTTCTCTCCATAATCAGGGCCGTCATTACTTCATTTCGGTCTCTTGGCTCTCTCTTTTGAGCAAATTGAGCGGAATCCATTAAGCTTGTCCAACCAAGCAACAGTTGCTGTGAAAAAAGATATTAGAAAGTGTTTGTGATAAAGTGTTATGAGGGATGTTGGAGAGTGTGCATGCCGTGAACACACACTGTGGGGTGAATACTGTGATAACACAGGCCTGTTGGTGGGGCCTGGTGTCCGGGGGCTTTGTTTGTGGATTCCACACATTCAGCTCGGCTGGTAAACAACAGTGTGAGCTGGAATCAATCACACTAAACTCACTGCCAACAGACCTACAAACAACAAGTATAACACAACACAGTACAATGATTCTCAGCTTTAGAGAGAGAGACAGAGACAGAGAGAGAGAGAGAGACAGAGGGAGAGAGGGGTGGGAGGGAGAAAGAATGAGAGATGGAGACAGAAATAGAGAGAGAAAGAGGGAAAATGAGGCAATGAGAGACAATGAGAGAGGAGAGAGAGGAAGAGAAACAGAATGGAAGATATAAAGAGAGGGAAAGAAGGGGACAGAGTAAGAGACAGAGAGAGAAAGACAAGGAGAGAGAGAGAAGAGGAGCGAGAAGCAAGGAGAGAGAATAGAGAGAAAGAGGGACTCTCTAAAAAGAGAGTATAAGGAAGATTCTTAAAGAGAGGGAGGAAAAAGGAGGAAAAACACCCCCCCTTCCAAAAAAAAAAAACCTCACAGTTTCAGAACATTTTTCATTAGACATCAAAGTGTCCGTGCCCTTTCCCCAGATCAGCCATTTCCTGTGCGCCTCACCTCCATGCACTTTTCCATACAGGAGGTCTTGTGCTAATTAAGTACCAAAAAACTTGCACAGAGCCAGACCTAATTCAGGGAAATCAGTGAGCAGAGTGGGCATCAAATATCACAAAATGGAATGAAGACTTTTCATCAAGCTTATATTTAGAACCAACTTTCAACAGACTAACCCCAATCAACAACTCAATCACCAAACATTCATCCCAATCAACAACCCAGTCACCTCACACTCATCTCAATCAACAACTCAGTCACCACACACCTCAATCAATGACTCAATTACCACACAGTTGTCTCAGTAAAATCTCAAATCATCACACACTCACCTCAATCGACAATTCAATCCCCACACATTTATCTCAAAGTGTGTTGAATAATTTCAGCAACTTGATTTATCAAAAGGGGAGGGTGGAGAGGTGAAGTTTTGTCTGTGGGGTGGTTGCACCCAGTCTGTGGGGTGATCCCCCTTGTAGTGCCATCCCAGGTAGCAAACCTAGACTATCCATGCCTAGAAACATTCCTGCCGTATGCTACACGAGTGTCTATAAAAATAGATGGAATTGAGGCATCAACATGGACCTCATGAGGTCATGTCATCATTCTGTAGTTGGTGTCCTGCCCTTACTAAAAAATCTGTGTGTAAACTGGTTTCCTCTATGAGAGAAATGAATGATGTTTTTGAAAGTCAAAAACTTTTCTTTGGCAACAAGATCTCAAAAAGTTCATCCACACTTTAATCACATCCTAGCTTGACTACTGTAACTCCTTGTACACTGAAGTTCACCAGTCACTTTTATCCCATCTACAGCATCTAAAACAAAGCTGCAAGGCTATTAAGCATATTGTAAAAAAAATTAGGGGCATAAGCTCTCACTGTTAGATACATTAGCCTTGTAGCTGCAGATGTTTTCGCTTGACTGAAGCTGAATGATGTCGTAGAACAGTCAGGGGAAAGTCCATTTACTGCCATCCAGCTTCCAGCAGCTGTGAATTTCACTGCACTGTTGATGTTAACACTGCTTCATTCTTTCTGTTTTTTCCCTCTGTAACCTCCAACACCTCTCTCCGCTCTCTTTATTCATTTGATCTCACTGACCCTGATTTGTCTTGCCTTCCGCCCCCTCCGCAGGGGAAGAAATGGCTTCATTTCACACCTCCTAATCCAATTTTACACTGTCCGCAGGGTCAGTCAGGACGGAGGTATCCCTCCCTCTCTCTCCCTCTCCCTCTCTCTCTATCTCTCTCTCTGTACAGGTCTTGGCACATACATTTCTGAACAAGTAGTGTTCAGTTTCACAACCATCCTTTACATCCTGGGACAGAGGCTCACTTGTGTGTGCTCTAGAAATGCACATACACTACTGTCAATTGTATTCATTAAAATAAACTATAATTATTTATTAATAGTCATTTCTTGACAAATAATAACTATAAACTGATCAACTGAACAACTATAAACTGATCAACTGCTGTCTGAACATTTACTTGGTGAGAAATTCATGTAATGAATGTTGCTCAGCTTTGCCCATATATATGAAATAATGTACTGTCCCATTCATCATTAAACATTCTTTCATTTTACAGTTTTACACTTACAAATCAAATTAGGGCCCGCAGTTCTGAAAGGAAGGTTTATTATGCTATTGGGACACAGAACAAGATCAAGATCAAGATCAAGTTCAAGATCAAGATCCTTTATTTGTCACATACACAGTTACAATGTGCAGCTAAATATACCCCAAATACACCTAAGACTGTGCAAATAAGAGAGATATGACAGCAGATATAATAAAGACAATATTATAACAAATAGACTTAAAGTAAAGTAAGATAAAAATAAATATTCTGTGTAAGGCAGACATTTAAATGTGTACTATACATAATCAAACATAAACAATCGTATTTATAAGCATGATAGAGTGCATGGTGCCATATTTTGGTGATTAGGGCACATAAACAGATGGGTATAGATATGTAATATGGAATATAGAATATATATGTGTACACCCAGACTTTTAACATATGTATGTGTGTATGTGTACATATACACATACATGCATATATCTATTGTCAGAGGAGTTATGTACGGTTTACTAGCTGTGGTGACATGTCTTGGTTGAGGAGTCTTACAGCCTGAGGATAGAAGCTCCTCCTGAGTCTCTCTGCTCTGGCTGTAAGACTCCTGAAACATTTGCCTGATTTATGCAGGTAAAACAGACAGTTACGGGGGTGGGATGAGTCTCTAGCAATCCTGATTGCTCTGGTCCTGCATCTCCTGGTGTAGATGTCTTAGAGAGACAGCAGAGACTCCAAATTTGAATGTGTGCAGTCCATGTTAGATCCTCTGAGATGTGAGCACACAGATACTTGAAGCAGCCCACCCTGTCCACTGCAGTCCCCTTGATGTTGAGGGGTGTGTGTGACCACTGCTGACTCCTGCTGAAGTCCTCCACCAACTCTTTGGCCTTGCTGATGTTCCATTGAAGGCAGTTCTCCTGGCACCACAATGTCAGGTTCTTGGAGCTGTGTGCGGCCACACAGTCATGTGTGTAGAGTGTGTAAAGCAGAGGGCTGAGGACACATTCTTGAGGTTCTCCTGTGTTGAGGGTGATGCCGTTGGAGACGCAGCCACCAACTCTCACCATCTGTGGCCTGCCTGAGAGGAAGCTGAGCACCCAGGCACACAGCCGGTCATTCAGACACAGTTCCCTCAGCTTGGTGAAAAGTCGATGGGGGACTATTGTATTGAAAGCTAAACTATAGACAATGAAAAGCAATCTCACATAGTTCCCATGTTTCATGTCCACATGGCTGAGGGTGGAGTGCAGAACGTGGGAGATGGCGTCGTCCGTAGATCTGTTTAGGTGGTAGGCAAACTGAAGTGGGTCCGTGAAGCTGGAGATGTGATGTAGACTTGTCAAAGGCACAACTGGTCGGTAATCATACAGATATGAGGGCTTACTGTTCTTCAGGACTGGGACGATGTTGGATCTCTTGAAGCAGGTCAGTACCACAGCTTGAACCAAAGACTCGTTGAAGATGGTGTTAAGGTCTCCGGTCAACTGGTCGGCGCAGCAGCGGTGATGCCGTCCGGTCCTGGCACTTTCCTTGTGTTGGCCGCTGTAGTGCCCAGCACACGTCATGCTCCACGATTCTAATGACATCACCATGCTCTATCAGCTGGCTACTACCTTTGTTAACCTCGTGGTTAGCATTAGCACAACTGTCCTCAAAGCGGGTGAGGAACACATTTACTTCGTCGGTGAGATTAGAGTCAGCACATGTGGATGCGATGTTCTTACTTTTAAAATCCGTGATAGTGCGCAATCTGCTCCACATTCGGCGTGCGTCGCTTAGTTGAAAGTGCGACTCAACTCGCTCCCAATAACGTCACTTGGCCTCCTTCACTGCATGTTGGACACAGTACGACACCTCTTTGTATGTGCTCATGTCGCCAGTGTTCAGTCCAGTGTTGAAAGTGGCGGTGTGGGCGTTCACTGCCTTAAAGATGCTTCGGAGCTTCATGACCGGAGCTTCATGGCAGAGTGGTCTAATTTCCCGAAAGCCAACTGCAAAACCGTCTCGTAGCCTTGTTTGTACGGCGTATAACAGTGGTCCAATGCATTTGCACCCCTGGTTGGTCATGTGATGAGTTCGCTTTGTTAAAGTCTCCAACCACAATGGATGCTGCGCCCGGGTGTTAGTGTTGTGTCACACCAAGCACATCGGGTAGTTCAGACAGCGGCGTACCTGTGTCCACACGAGATGGAATGTTGACCGCCGTGGTAATAACAGAGTTCAACTCCCAAGGCAGATAAAATGGACGGCACTTAATGGTTAGATATTCCAAATGAGGCGAGCAGGAGCGAGAGAACTGAGATGCTCTTTGCCTCGCACCACTTTGCCTTGTGTTCACCATGAAGCACACTCCCCTGCCTTTGGTTTTGTTAGCCTCTGCTGTCCTATCCATGCGAAACATGGAGAAAAAGTTTGACGAGTCACCACTTGGTCCGGTATGAAGGGGGTCAGCCATGTCTCGGTGAAACACAAGATGTTGCAGTCCGTCATGTTCCATTGGAAAGCCACTTTTGCTCTCAGGTCGTCCAGTTTATTTTCCAGAGACTGGACGTTAACGAGCAGAATGCTTGGCAATGTATGCGCTCGTTTCCTGGGTCTGTTTCGCACTCCGCTGCGGGTCCTGTGGTGTTTCTTCGTTCGCCACTGCAGGGTCACTGAGTCTCGTCCATTTTTGTTCCTCCAAAGTATCTCTGCCGGCCCTGATGGGTCGGGTTTAAAATACTCAAAAATTGCTTGTGAAATGTTGTTGATGTCCCAGAGTGTTTCCCTATTATAAACTGTAAGTCCCATTGTTGTATGGGCATATTACAATAAAATTCAACGAATAAAAATACTAAAAAGAGCACAGCCTACATGGAGTGATTGGGAAGGCGTCCGGTCGTAGACAAGTGATAGGAGTGTTGAATGTAGATGTGACCTCTGTAACTCATTCTGACCCCTCTGTTCCTCAGTACAGTAATAAAATATAAGATGTTAGTTATGCCTTTAAGTTTACTTGTTTTTGACATTAATTAAGTTGACTTAATAAACATTATTAATGTGTAAATTATATCACCAAATAAAACCATTATTCAGCTTCAGAATGTGCAAAATACCATAAATATTTACTTATGTAGTGGTTGTAATAAAAATTATTAAAATAACTTTATTGTTTATAGCAGTGGGAATTAAGGAGTTATGGTAGAGGTTTTTTTTCAGTCTAAGCTTAATCCATGTATAGGAAACTGACTTTTTAGAGTCAATTTCCCAAACAAAGAAGTCTGGTCCTGGACCATATAAATGTAGATTTTCCATTCAAAGCTGCATTAGTCCAGGACTATGGTTAGTTCCTATCCAGACAACCAACTCTTAGTGTGTGTTTTCTATGTTTGCATTCATTTGTGGTCGTTCCATTGAAAAATGATGCCCTGAATTTGCATGATTTGAATGTGCCAGTAGGATAAACATGAATAAAACATGTTACACCTTTGTGATTGTTTTTGGTGAAAGTAGTGTTGGTGTAGAGTATTTGAATCATGTCAAAGCCTTTTATCATTTTCTTTGCGGTATTGGAATGGACTTGGAGTTGGCTGCTGGGGGAACTTGACACCGCACAGTAATTGAAGGTCACCCAGGCAGGAGGCCGGCGGGTGGGTGAGGGTGCGGCTCTCCGGCATGGATCTACTGTAGCAGGCTCTCACACAGTCACATGAGCCTGAACACATCAGACAGGAAATGAAGGCATCCGTGAGGGTCAGGCGAAATGCACAGGTGTAAGTATTTACACCCCACCAACACTCACAATTAACTGGATTAACACTGCAGTGGGACGTGCATCCAAGACACTATGTTTAACTCCAAGCATATTTTGGATGTCCTAACCACAGCTTGTAAATGTCAACCATAAATATGTATCTGATACAGAATCTAAAACCTTGTATCTCCATTTTTGTCTTTTTTTGAAAATGCCGGTTGCTCTTTACATTGTGTGAAGACTGTGAACACACCCATAGGAATGCTCCAAAATTGTTTGGAAAACAATCTTTTTATATTAATCATAGTAGTGTGTCCTGCAATGTTATATTAAACATTTCTTACTCATGACATACTATTTGAATTTAATGAAAAAGTTTAATTTGATTTAAAATATCCAAATTGTCAGTATAGAGTATACATGTAATGACTGCATTACTTACTATGCCATAAATGTCATTATTAGTGCTGCCAAAGTTAATCTGAAAATGTTAACACATTCTCATGCATGGTTTTCTCTCAATGAAAATGATGTCACTGAATAAACTCATTCTCGATTCTCTTATTTTTCCAATAATATAAATGTCATTAATCAAGATTAACCACACAAAATAATACCAATAACCCTAATTTGGTTTAAAATGACAGAAATATAAAATCAAGATCAAAATCTCTATCCAAATTGATAACATTTGGGAAAAATGGAATATGGTGCCTAAATGGTGGCTTTTCCACTTTATGTTTTCCCATTGTTTTTTTTGTTAAGTATGAAGAAAGCTATTTCATGAACAAACTGAAGCAAGTTTAAAAAGAATAGGTTTGGATAATAACAGTAGAAAACCTCAAATTTCTAATTTTAATGGTTCACTCAGTTGAAAACATGGTCCTCAGTCAGGTGGTGGACCTACAGGTCAGTGTGGGTGCTGAACTGAAAGAGAGCATTTTCCCAGGAAACATGCCGGAAAGATTACTGCATAGTCAGTTATGTCCAGAAGGATGCTCATAGAACCCCCTTCCTCATCTCTCCAACACACACACCTCTCGGGAGAGATACATCTGGAGCATGAAACATTTTATATTGAGGACAAATACTGCAGAAGATTACAAACATACTAAGCAAGCCCAAGCTCTGCTCAGAGTCTGTGTGATTCCCTCTGGCCCTCCATATGCCCCTTCATCTAATCACAACAAGCAATATGGAGATGTAGAACCAATGCTTTGGGTTACAGCTGTTGCCACAGATGTTGAAAGAATAAGCATAAATTTGGTTGACATCCAAAGAATGTGATAGCAAAGCAGGTTGAGAATTTCTGTGAACTTTGAATATTTACATCGCAAGATATCAGCTCAGACATATCTTGAGATATTGAAATGTGTCAGTTGCAGTGCCACCTATGGACAAAATTTCACAAAATTTGGTGTGCAAACAATGATTATGAATCCTGCTGGTATGGGTTCATGTTTTGTTAATTGTGAATAAATTCTGCATATTTCACAAAATGGATTTTAAAATTTCAGTCCTTTACATGCGTCACGTAGGGGTGCCAAGGGATGGAGACACAGATGCAGGATTCCATACTTTTTCTTTATCAATAAATAAAACAAACCAAATGGCACAAAAGATCAACAAACGAAAGATCACCCTTGTTTCCGAACAGAACACCCAAACCAAAAGGACGGTGGACCAACACCGGTACACAAAACAAAGAGGCTTAGATACCCTACACAATTAAAACAAGCACAAATTAAAACATGTGTTCCTTTAACTCAAACTACCAGCCTGCTGTGAGTATTCACCCAGCCAAAGAGCTCGTGTCAAAATATAAGTCCCTTATAACTAAACTGAAAGCGGCCGCTGACCATGGACATGACAACATGCTATAATTTTTTCCAGATAAACCCATATTAGAAAAGGCTGGGACAGTATGGAAAATACAACAAAAAAACAGCTATTCATAAATTTACTTTGACTTTAATTTAATTGCAGCCTTGATATTTCTTTCCAAACTTTTTTTTGGAATGTGTTACAGGCCTGAAATGTGAGAATGGATGTATATTAACAAATGAAATGAAGATGACCAGAAAAGAAATCTTGCACTCATACTGTCTGTAATGACTTAAAGAATAGCTGTTTTTTTTGTTGTTGTTTGCATTTTCCAAACCATTCCAACTTTTTCTGATTCGGGGTTGTAGTTAGCATGACAAAATGTTCTCCTAATTGTGATTAATGAGTATTAAAAGAATCATTATGCAATTCATGTCTTGGCTACAGTATTTTAGTTCATGCTACTTCACATGCAACTTGTGCACTAGTGCTACCTGCTCAAAAAGCTTACCTACCGCCAAATATGATGTGTGTTGTCATCAGTTTCCAAATACAGTAAGTCATGAGAGGTAGGACAAGGCGTTTTTTCTCTTAGCCACGTTAAAATCACCACCGCACAGCTTTTAATGGCTTATTGTTTTAATGAACTAGTAAAATAAAGTATGAATAAAAAAACAGTAAAAATCCCTCCCAAGCTGTACCCAAGTGTTGGTGTTACAGTTCACACAAAGCTGTCTCAGATGTGGACGTTGCCAGCTGCTTACCTCAACCAACCCCAAACCCAAAAGCCATCACAACACAATGAGGAATGTAAATGTGCTGTAAACATGTAAAAATAATGGTGTCCAAGCTGTAATAGGAAGTTTTGCAGTGCCTATTTAGACCTCGCTTTCTCCCTTTTTACAAGTTGTGATTCAGGCTGATTCAACCAATTGAAAAAAATCTCATTACAAAAGCACTGTTTAAATGGTTTCATATTAATAATGCCATAAATTCTCACATGTCTGGAACCACTCCAGAATTTCCAAAACAGCTCATTTGGGAGCTGAGACCCACACAAAAACACACCCACACTCCTCAGCCTTCAGTCTGCTAGAGTCAGGTTTTGCATATTTAACTAAACTGAGTTACAGTACTAATCAAATGTTTGGAATCATCTATCATATTAATAACTGATGTTTTACTAAAGAATTTAATAATTGATTTTTTTTCTTTTTGTATTCATAATAACATACACGCAAATACAC